>CM024587.1:40678785-40814879 GCA_014182565.1 Eucalyptus marginata | reverse complement strand
TGTTTTCCCGCACCATGAGTTCTTGTTGCGATTTCGTCAAATGTAATGTTTCAAATTGCCAGAAGTTTTTTGAAACTGTAGTAACATCAAGGGCAGAGAAGCTAGAGGAGGGAAGTCCGATGAATGTTGACCTTTGATTTACCATCTCTCTTCCCTATATATGAAAACTGACGATGGATTTTACCCTGATGTAGGTGCATTTGTGGGAGTGTCGTTGAGGGTAATGTGGTTGCCACGAGGATGGACACTAATCTTGCGCTTTTACTTAGATCCATATCTCACCACCTCCGACATACTACTCGGGACGGTGGATAGATCGAAGGCCGCTGAGCCTTTATATGCTGAAGATCTTTTCTATAGTCCGGGTTTCTACTATTCATAAATCATTGCCCTATCGTCCCACGTATGCGTGATCGCTGGCCTTTCTATCTTTTCCCCTCTACAAATTGGTGGCTACTGTAAATACAAAGTAGAAGACCTGTAAATATCAATGATTGTGTGTATAGTTTATTATGATGACATTGAACGAACGAACGAATGACAGAATGAACTAGGGAGGCCTTTGTGTGAGAAGGCCTATTATTCTTTTCCAAGTTATAAGATTGTTCTATGCACTGTTAAACAAGTAGCAAATAAGATTGTTTCCTGGGTTCCAAGATTGCTTTGCCTTGTTTGTGCCTCCCTCGAAAGCTCCTCGGAAGCTGAGTCTCCTCACCCGAACCGATTCGATCTCGAACCGATTCTTGAAGCTAGTCTCTTTGGTTTCGACACGGATCGACACGATATCAAGAGATGGGTGGGCTGATGGTTTTTTGGCAACTGTGATGGTGGTGGAGTCAATATTTATTTATGGATTATTCGTCCATGATAGCATAAAATTATCCTTACACATTTATCATTGGATTAATGACATACGTGCTTGGATTTAGTTTTTTGCAATCGTATTTTCCCACACGTCAATCACCTCATGGTAAATGTGTAAAAATTTTTAGATGATCAATTGACCTAATAAAAATTCTATGTTTAGGATTATTTTTCGGTTTATGGTCAGTGTAAATTTATACTTGCGCATTGGCAACGGACCTAATATTGTATTCATGGTTGCATATGGTCGTTGTGGTGACAATGACAAGTTAGAAAAGCCGATGTAGTAGAAATGGATATAATTTCAACTGAAACTTAAATTATTAAATTGTCAAATTACTAATTTTTTAATCAAACTCACAAGTTGCACAATCCAATCCAAAACTTAATGATCTTCATTTAGTCCGTAATTCTATTTACATAAATACTAAAAACTCGTCTAAGTTAATCCGAATATATTTTCTATCTTTTTCCAAATTAATCTCAGTTTACATGGGGAAGCTACTTTGGGAATTAAAAAGGGAGGGAGAGACAGAGAAATCTTTGGAAGTCCTTAAATCAAGTTGTGGTATATAATCTTAGTTTAACCTACGTTTTGTTATCTTAAGAAATCTGTAATTTGGTCATGCTGGAGCGCAATATACGAATAAAAATCAGTAAATTAAAGATTTCGACCTTGCAATTACCAAAAAAAAAATTATTCAAAAAAGCCCTCGCTTGCTACTAGAATGAACGATAGAATATCCACGCCATTAACAACTTCTTCCGCACTTTCCTATTCACGCCCTTATACTTTGTGGATTTTACGGAACGACCCTAAATTAGTGGAAGCAAATCAATGTAATTGCAAGAGCATGGAGAATCGGCAAAAAGCGTGAAAACACCGAGAATCAAGAAAGAGAAAATAATTGCATCACGACATCGCATTATTTCTATATATATTTGCGCATTTGGTATAATTGAAATACCCTTTCTTGAACTAATTCGATTCCTTATCATTTACTTTTATATTCTCTTCTTAAAAAAATTAAAAACCTCGTATACTTAATGAAAATTTATTTGTGAAGACCCCATAATTGTGCCAAAAGATAAATGACCTTTACATAACTAAAACGATCACATTCCATAATTTTACTAATTCCGAATTTAAATTAAATTTCTCGCCATTAAAAATAATTTTCTTTTTCCGGGCCGAAACATTTAAAATGATTTAAAACTCGTTATGAACCCCCAGTATAAACTGCAGCTGGTTTTCGCTTTGCTTATGTTGCAGCGACCGCACCGGACTGAGACGCCGGAGCAGCTCGAACGAAGAAGAACCCATGGCGGCGGAGAAAGTCGCCGCCGTCGAGATCGTCGACGTCGATCGGTATGACGCGCGGGCGTCGCGGTTCGCTCGGATCGCGCCGCCGGGGGCAGCACCAAGTCCGACGCCATCTCCGTCGAGCAGTACACCGAGGACAGAGACTTATACGAGGCGATCGTCGCTTCTCTTT
Source organism: Eucalyptus marginata (assembly GCA_014182565.1). Taxonomy (NCBI): domain Eukaryota; kingdom Viridiplantae; phylum Streptophyta; class Magnoliopsida; order Myrtales; family Myrtaceae; genus Eucalyptus; species Eucalyptus marginata. The sequence goes on along the minus strand of CM024587.1, from coordinate 40,812,519 downwards.
CCAGAGCAGCAGGCCCCGAGGCCCCAACGACGGCGACGGCGACGGCGACGGCGAGGACGTGCGGTTCCTGGGCTCTGTCCCGCCGGAGCTCGGCCGCCGTCCTCGCGGAAGCGGAAGAGCCCTACAGCGGCGCCTCGGTCACCGAACCAGGTCAGGCGTCGAATTCCCAGCCCGATCCTCCGTTCACCTGCGAAATCTGCATCGAGACGAGGACGGGCGGCGACCTGTTTCGTATCAAGGGCTGCAGCCACGCGTACTGCAACGATTGCGTCGCCAAGTACGTAGCTTCGAAGCTTCACGACAACGTGACGCATAGGCTGCCCTGTCTCGGACTGTGGCGGCGTTCTGGGAGCCGGAGTATTGCCGGTCGATACTCCCTCCAGAACTGTTCGATCGCTGGGGCAACGCGTTGTGCGAGGCCGTGATTTCGGAGGGGGAGAGGTTTTACTGCCCGTTTAGGGATTGCCTGGCGTTGATGATCCACGACGGAGACGCGGTGGTGACGCTATCGGAGTGCTCGAATTGCTGGAGACTGTTCTGCGCGCAGTGTAAAGTACCGTGGCATGCAGGGGTGGAGTGCCAGGAGTTTCAGGGGTTGAAGGAGGGGGAGGGGAGAGGGAGGACATCATGCTGAAGAAGCTGGCGGAGAGTCAGCATTGGAAGAGGTGCCCCAAGTGCAGTTTCTACGTTCAGAAGGTTGATGGTTGCGCGTTTGTGAAGTGCAGGTTGGTTTTGCTCAAAGTCATGACTCTTCCTTATATTTCCCTAACTTGCTAACTTGCAAACAGTTCATGTGAAATCTGAGTGAAATCCGGGAGAACTCATGTGAATTTGCCACATGTTAGACCCTTTGACCCGAGGTCTATATATATTGATGCTTGCTTAGCGGCACTCGTGGTGCTCACTAAATTGAAGAGTATGAGATTTTTACGTACCCGATGAATTCAACCTTGTCTGGCGAACTCAATGTCTGTTTCCTCGGAGATCTTTGCAGTGAGGAATTACACTTTCGACTCTGTTTGGACATGGGATGGATGACTGCAACTAATATAAACTCGATACTTGTAATAAATCAGCATAGGACTTGTTGGCTTTTCTGTCATTGTGAGAGAGATTCCTCGTCAAAATGGAAGGTTAAATGGATCTTTTTCAGAAAGGAAAAAACTCCAAAGGTTAATGATGTTTAATGGATTGGTGAAATGACAATAAGTTGATCTACCATATAGATATGCACTGTGCCGTGTCACATCTGCTTCGTTAACCTTCGATTTCGCTGAAAACAGCAAGTTATATGCATACCACAGATGTTGTCAGTTGATGAAAACTGATTGCATTTGAATTAGCAATTTTTCTGTGAAAGTAAAGTTAATTCACAAGAATTGTTTTTCTTTTCAATTTCATCAAACTTGCATTTGTTACACGGACACACTCAAAGGTTGGTAAATCTAGACGTTGTTCAAGGTTGAATTTTGTTAGTGGTAGTGGTGAGTCCCTAGGTAGTTACTAGCTTATTATTTTAAAGATGTCTGCCGTCTATTTTTGCAAGCTCTCTTATTTGTTTACTCTTGTTGAATGTGAAAATTGCTGATGTTGCTGAAAACTACAACTTCCAAATCCTTTTACCATGCTTGCACTGTCATATTCTAAATTTCTCCTGCTACTGTGTATGGTAAATTTACTGAGGTGTTATCTTCTGTTTGTGGTGTCTAACGCCTTAGTGCAGGCTTTGAGTTTCCTTGTCAGTGATATTCATGTAGCTGTGTTTGCCCCTTGTGATGTGTGTATCGTATTTGATTATCCTTTTCGACATTTCTCTGTAGTCTGTTCAATTCAGGAGTGCAGTGATTTTCAAGTTTTCAAGAGCTGTTGTCTTGCGATTTCCTTACCCTTTTTTTAACTCAATACCTGTGAAGAATGGAAACTGTCAATGTAAGAGCCGTTGTCTTGCGATTTCCTTACCCTTTTCTTAACTCAATACCTGTGAAGAATGGAAACTGTCAATGTATCGTGCACTGAAATTGAACCCACACAAACTCAATGTTTTCGTTCTGTTCTTGGAATTGTGACAGGTGCAGAGTTGAATTCTGCTACCGATGCGGAGCCGAGGCAAAAGTGTCGTATTGTCAAAACTGTCAGTGTTGAATCCCTCTTGCCACGATGTACAGACTCGCTTATTTAGGCTATTGCAACAAGGCGGTATATACATCCTGTGATCGCTTAAACATGAAACAGTTTCTGAAGTATTTACCTACTAGATTTCAGTTCCTTCGTTGAGCTGAATCTTGGACTTTAACTTGTATAAATGTACTTGGAGGCTTTGATCTTTTAGCCAAATGCTGATGCAGATTTAGTCATCAAGAACGTGGCGACAATGTTAGGCATACTTAGGTGATTTATTGAATTTTTTGCCTAATTAGATGATGCGGCAAGATCCTATCGGGGGTATTTAAAATAAGCCGGATCCATTAATTCTGGATATGTGTTTGTCAAATCATTGATCCAACCGAGATTACCAAGTGAATTATGGTTTACCTTAAGTAGATAATTTGAATCCGATCTTTTGAAAAACTGATTTTGTTCTGTTCAGTTTGAACTCGAGGAGTATATATTATTTAGTATATTCTACGTTTTATTATCTTAAGAAATCTGCTATTTGCTGACGATGTCCCGCAATATACGAATACATTCAGTAAATAAAAGATTTTCAACCTTGCTATTACTAAAAAAATAAATAAATCTAAAGTCCTTGCTTGCTATTTTTCATTAAAATACACTATAATTGTATAGCGCTTTTTCTACTCCTAGTTTGACCAAAGCACTCTCAACAAAGTGTTGTGACCATTTTACCAATTGTGGGTCCCCATCTTTTAGGATTTTCTTAGGATATATTTGGTAATGTGGCAAACAATGTTTAATTCTACTCTAAAAAAATAAATAAATTCATTTGGTAATATTTTTATTCTCGTATCAAATTTGAAGTATTAAGTCAAGAAAAAATATTGCTTTTCTGTTTCTGAACAACTCTATAATCGATTCAAAATCATTATTTTTTCTCTTTTATTCTTGTTCTTCCCTTTCTTTTTCCCTTTCTCTTCTTTTTTCTTAGTTGGTCGTTAGAGCCTCGCCGGCTCGGCGAGCCTCGCCTAGCCATTGGTGAGAGTCGACTTCACTCAGTTGTTAACAAGGCTTGACCTCGCACAGGGTCGAGAAGAAGAAGAAGCTAAGAAGGGAAAAATGTAGTAAAATTATTAAAAAAATAAAAAATTAAAAGAAATTCGAAATCACAAAAAGAATTTAAGGGTTGTACTGTGTAAATGCATTTTTATTTTGGGATAGAAATTTTGTACCTATCTCATGTCTTCGAATGCTAAAAATCTCATCTAGGGAACAAAATTAGAAAAAATCATTTCTTAGTAGAAATTATTTTCGGAAACGGAATAATTACCGAACGCATTCTTATTGTCCTTTTTGGATTTCTTCTTTGTGGGTCCCGCTTTCTCCTTTTACTTTCTTCTCTTCTATGCTTGAGATGGTTTTTGTGTCCTTTTTCTTGGTGGGTGCTAGATAATTAAATTTAAAGTGGTGGTTAATGGAGTAATATGGTAATTTTCCTTGTGTTGGGTTCGGGTCAATGAAGTGTACAGGTGTTTTTTTCTTCTGTTTCTTTTTTCATCTTTTTTTAATGTATGAGAAATGTGGGTATTGATTTATTCCTTGTTTATTGTAAAAAATCTTATTATAGTTGATGCTTTTGAGGATATTTTCCGAGGTATTTTGTCATTGATAAGTTTCTCTCCTTTTTTGTGGATTTTGTTAGTTGAAGTTTTCGAAATTTTGTGGGCAAGAGTGGAAAAAAGAAAAGTGGGTCTTGTCCCATCTTAAAGAGTTTTGCTTTCACCAAGTGAAAAAACATTTTGGCAAAACGTGTTTCTATTCCCGAACACAAATTTTGTTCTCTTTTGTTCCGTGGAACAAAAAAAAAAAAAAAAAAAAAAATAGAAACGCATTTATTTACACTTTTGTTAAGAACAAACGCCTTGGTGGCTAGGCGAGGCTTGACCTCGCCCAGGCGGCGTGAGGTCAGCCTCGCCCTGGCCTAGCGAGACTGAGCCTCACGCCAGCCGGTGAGGTCGAGCTCGCCCAGCCACCTGGGTGAGGCTCGGTCTCGTCGGTGCCACCCGCCGAGCGACGCCGACTTGGCGTGGCTTGGCGAGATCGTCGGCCCTCATCGCCCGCCTTAAGAGCCATGGCCGAGGCCGGTGACAAGGCCAAAAGGAAGAATGAAGAAAAAAAGAAGAAGGAAAAATATAATAAAAATATTAAAAAATTAAAAGAAACAAAAAAATTATACAAGTTTACCAAATGCCAGTTTCTATTCCTAGAATAAATTTTTGCAATTACCAAACGTATCTTACGCCGTAAATTGTCCTAGAATAGAAACAAAAAAAACTATTTATATTCAAAAATTGTTTCTCGAATGTAAAAACGTTACCAAACGCGCTTTCTAAATATCTAACTTACCGGTATCTTTGACCTATTGAAATAGAGCATGCATTTGATTTTTTTGAATAGATTTCGAGTATTCTTTTCATTGGAAATTTCCCTGGACTGGTTTCCGTGGACCTCTTCCTTTTCCGCAATATATTGGTAGAATGATTTCAAGATACACATTTTGAAGTCTCCCAAATTATTGGTCTAATTATGGTTTGGACTCAGTAAAGGATGAAGTGTTTTTTTTGCAAGAAATTTCAGTATTCTTCTCATTTCAATAGGTTAATTGAAACTTTTCATGATTTTGTTTCCGATTCTTGAGAAAATGGAAAACAAGTGAGCCAAAATGCATTTTCGCATATTAGCTAGTAAAGTCTATTGGTGGTGGTGCAAAATATGGTCAGATCCCTCATTTATATTATATTGGGTTGGTTTTGAATACAGAAGGGCTTCCATATGTTGCACAACTACTAATTAGACCGAAAAAAAAAGATCATTCGACCGAGTTCTGTGTTTTTACAGAGGTGATTATTGTGGCATTTTCTCTACAAAAATGAATTGCTGGGAAATATATGCGGTTTCATATCCATGCATTTTTTCTTTTAACTTTCGAATGGCCTAATTTGTTGTCTTCTATGTAGGTTTTTCCATGTAGGCAATTCAGACCAACACCATCCAAACTTTTACATAGAGCTGCTCGAGGGACATGCTTTTACCCTAAAATTTCATATAGATGGGTCAATCCATCAAAAGTGAGGAGCTTATATTTTATCTCAATTTTTTTAGACATCACATCGATTGCAATCCTCTTGCTCGAAAATCTATGTTGTATATAATATACTTCTTTTCACGCACATTTTGCAATGTGGCGGTCCTCATGGAGGCGAATCCTAGGTTTGACGATAATTACTGCAGGAAGAAATCATCTCTCAAAGGCCGCCTCACAATCTTGACTCTCTTTGAATCTCGTGCTTTGCATCCTCAACTTCGTTGGAGGATGACACGTTTTGCCAAAAAGCATGGAAGTGGCATATGCAATAGGAGTGAGCACGCTTTCTTGGTAGAACCAAGAATTGAAGAACTGGACCGGTGGAACTAGTTCGGTTCCCAGTTCTAGAGAGGGAGGTTCTGGTTCTTGATTTCTCTTTTTTTGGAGGTGGAAATGAAACCAGATTGGGATTCCTAAACCTAAAATTATTTATGCATCTTGCTTTTCTTTTTATCTTTTACTTTTCTTTTGCCTTTTGCTTTTCCTTTTGTCTTTTACCAATGCGTTTTGGTTCCCATGAGATCTCCATCATCGAATTTATGGAACATAACACTAATGGAATCCATCCATTTGTTTAATTAAGCAGTGCACATTTGTGAGTCAATTTATTGAGCTCTTTGCAAAGACAAACAAGAGATGAATTTGAGTTCATTTCTCATGATTTGTTATGTAATTTAGTGAGATACCCGTCGGGTTAAGGAGTAAAATTTTTTTTGTCTTCACGTTGCTTTATCATTCTTCCTCGAGTAAGTATTTTCTAAATAAGAAATTTGGATAGTCTACAAGGAGCTAGATTCATCCTTGTTCTCTTTCCTTTACTTTTTTCATGATTGTGGTTTGCAACCTACTTATGATTTCTCATAAAAGAATGTGGATAAATGAAATAACCATGGAGAACTCATAGATGAGTGATTATCCAAATGCTAGAAAAATTTGAAGTTGACAGTCAATAGGGTTTATGTATGTTTCTTTTAATAAGTTCTTTTGCTACTCTTCTATCATTTTTAAGAAGCCAAATATGTCTAAACTTGTTCATTATTGTTGCGTTCTTTTTTGTTTTTTAACTAAAAATGAAAAAAAAAAAAAACCCGTGTAGACCTTGAACCGACCTGGGGTAGGTTCCAAGTTCCAGGGTCTAGATTTCGATAGATAGGTTGTGTTCCAAAAAATAAGGAATCTATACTCTGGGAGTAGGTTTTATGTCCAAGTAGAACTCAGGAACTTAGAACTGCTCACCCCTAATACACAAAGAGAAAGATAATTGTTGACAAGAGAGAGAAAGTGAGAAGGACAAAGGAAAGTGGGTCCTGCAAAAGAAGAAAACCATTAAAACAAAAAAAGAGACACCAAGGGAACTCTTTAAGATACTAAAGGTGGGACTTGCAACATATGAGATGGTCATAATACTTTATGGATGAGTATTTTAGCTAAAGTAGGAGTGAAAAAAGTATAGTCCTAAACTTATTCATGCCATCATATATTTTAGATATGATAGAAGGAGACTAAATCAATGGAAGGAAAATAAGGAGAATCAAGAAATTTTTTAATTTTCATCATGAGTTGAATTGTTTCTTTATTTATTTACGTGTTTGAAATTCAAGCCTCCTTTATCTTGCAATAATTCAAATTCTTTTTATCGAAATTTTTCAAATGCATGAATTTATTTTTGGGAAAATTCTAAATAAGGTACCTTCATTTTCTCAAATAAGGGTTTGAAATTGACATTATTTTAAATCAGGATTTGGAGTGTCCTTATTTTTTTCAAACAAGGGCATGAATATCATTTTAAATAAGGGTTTGAAATCCGTGTCCGGGCCTCAAAGAAATGCTTGAACTCAATGATTGTGAAGGGCAATTTCGTCTTTTAAAATTCTTTAATTTTTTTCCTTTTTTTTTTCTTTTCATAATTTTTTTTTTTTTAAAAAAAAAAGGAAAACATAGATGGGAGGAGCCTATGGTAGCCACCGCATCGCCGGTGGGGCAACAAAGAAAGGTTGAGGCCTAAGCAAGGGCCAACAAGTTGTCGTTGAAAGTGGGAGAGGGTGGTGACCCTTTTCAAGATTTGGGCGAGAGTCGCCGCCCTTGTGTAGGCTTGGCGACCCTTGCCTAGCGCCTTGGATCTTGCCCTGTGTAGAGGGGCTCTGGGTGAGGTGGGTGACCCTAGCCCAGATCTGGGAGAGGGTCGCTACCTCTCCCACCTCTAACGAGGGCCAATAAGCGCTTACCTCTAGTTGGTGAGGGTGGTCAGCCCTCACTTAAGGGTTGACGACGTCGTCAGCCTTCACCATTGCCCCACTGGCACAGTCATAGGTAGGAGGAGCATGTCTTTTTCCTTTTTTTTTTTTTTATAAATATAATATAATTTAAATTTCATTTGTGTTTTAACAAAAATATTTCTGATCGGGCAGAACGTTTTATTGACCTGAGCCGCTTGATTAAGCTTAGACTCTTATTTGAAATAAGCATAATTTGGAACCGATATCGCTATTTTAGATTCTTATTTGAAATAAGAATATTTCTAGCTTTTTATTTGCAATTTTCCTTTTATTTTTTTATCAAACACATGCCGAACTTTCTTACCTAATTTACAATTTCAAATGCTTAATATATTACTCATAAAAGAGAAAACTCAAAAAAGCGTAATGGAAAATCTTGAAAACTCATTTAAATTAATTAGATCCCAAAATTTCAAAAATTCGAAAATTTTCCATCATAACAATCAGTTCTCATAGTTTCATCAATACCTAATTTAAATTAAATTTTCCTCATTTAAAATAATTTTTAGTCTATTCCACTCCCTCAGTCTTATGAACTAAGAAAGCGAAACGATGGTCCGCTTTCGCTTTCGTCCTTTGCTTCCTGGACCGACCCACCGCGGGGCTCGACCAAGCATCCCATGGCGACGGAAGAATTCGCCGTCGAGGTTGCCGACGCCGACCGGCGAGACGTGCCGGAGTCGCGCTTCGCTCCGATCGCCGCCGGAGGCGACGCCAAGCCCGACGCCACGTCCATCGAGCAGTACACCAAGGACAGAGGCCTCTACGACGCGATGGTCGCTTCTCTTCTCCAAAGCAGGTCAAAACGCCTCAACGAGGGCGGCGGCGACGGCGACGGCGACGGCGACGTGCGAGTCCCGGACCCGGTTGCCGCCGAAACTCCGCCTTCATCTTCGCGGAAGCGAAAGAAGAGGCCCCGCAGCGGCTCGTCGGTGGCGGAACCAGGTCAGCCCTCGAATTCCGAGCCCGATCCTTCGTTCGTCTGTGAAATCTGCGCCGTGCCGAGGACGAAGAAGGTCCTGTTTCGTATCGCGGGCTGTGGTCACGCATGTTGCGGCGGTTGCGTTACTGAACACGTAGCTTCGAAGCTTCGCCACGGCGTGACGCGCGTAGACTGCCCTGTTTCGGGCTGCGGCGGTGTTCTGGAGCCGGCGTGTTGTAGCTCGATACTCCCTCCGGAGGTGTTCGACCGTTGGGGGAAGGCGTTGTGCGAGGCTCTGATTTCGGAGGCGGAAAGGTTTTACTGCCCATTTACGGATTGCTCGGCGTTGTTGATCGACGACGGAGGGGCGGTCGTGAGGGAGTCGGAGTGTCCGGATTGCCGGAGACTATTCTGTGCGCACTGTAGAGTGCCGTGGCATGCAGGGTTAGAGTGTCAGGAGTTTCAGGGGTTGAATGAGGGAGAGAAAGGGAGGGAGGACACCAGGATTGAGCTGGCTCCATCGTCGTCCTCGCGAAAGCCAAAGCGGAATAGGAAGCCCTGTGGCAGGTCATTGGTCATCGAAGCAGATCAGCTGTCGAATTCTGAGCCCAATCCTTCATTCATCTGTGAAATTTGCGTTGAGCCGAGGATGAGCAGCGATCTGTTTCGTATTAAGGGTTGTAGTCACGCATATTGCAATGATTGCATTACTAAATTCGTAACTTCAAAGCTGCTCGACAACGTGATGCAAATAGAGTGCCCTGTCTCGGGCTGCGGTGGCAATCTAGAGCCGGAGGATTGTAGGTCGATACTCCCTTCAGAGGTGTTCAATCGTTGGGATGATGCATTGTGCGATGCTCTGATTTTGGAGGGGGAGAGGTTTTACTGCCCGTTTAAGGATTGCTCAGCGTTGTTGATCAACGACGGAGGGGCGGTCGTGAGGGAATCAGAGTGTCTGAACTGCCGAAGATTATTCTGTGCACAGTGCAGAGTGCCCTGGCATGCAGGGGTGGAGTGTCAGGAGTTTCAGGAGTTAGATGAGGGGGAGAGAGGGAGGAAGGACACCAAGATTGAGCTGGCTCCATCGTCGTCCTCGCGAAAGCCAAAGCGGAATAAGAAGCCCGACAGTGGGCCGTTGGTCATCGAAGCAGATCAGCCGTTGAATTCCGAGCCCGATCCTTCATTTATCTGCGAAATTTGCGTTGAGCCAAGGATGAACAGTGACCTGTTTTGTATTAAGGGTTGTAGTCATGCATATTGCAATGATTGCATTACTAAATTCGTAACTTCAAAGCTGCATGACAACGTAATGCACATAGACTGCCCTGTCTTAGGCTGTGGTGGCATTTTGGAGCCAGAGTATTGTAGGTCGATACTCCCTCCGGAGGTGTTCGATCGTTGGGGCAATGCATTGTGTGAAGCTCTGATTTTGGAGGCGGAGAGATTTTACTGCCCGTTTAAGGATTGCTCAGCGTTGTTGATCAACGATGGAGGGGCGGTCGTGAGGGAATCGGAATGTCCGAACTGCCGGAGATTGTTCTGTGCACAGTGCAGAGTGCCCTGGCATGTAGGGGTGGAGTGTCAGGAGTTTCAGGAGTTAAATGAGGGGGAGAGAGGGAGGGAGGACATAATGTTGATGAAGCTGGCTGAGAAGAAGCACTGGAGGAGGTGCCCTAAGTGCAGGTTCTTTGTTCAGAAGAAATCTGGTTGCGCGTTTGTGAAGTGCAGGTTGGTTTGCTTTTGGCTTTTCCTTGTATTTCCGTGACCTAACAGTTCATCTGAAATCTGGAAAAGTTGTATGAATTCGCCACATGTTAGACCCTTCGCCCCAGTTTATTTTGATGCACAAGCATAGTTATATGGACATGTTGCTGAAACTACCGCTAAATCTAGATGTCATTCAAGGCCTTAGTGGTGGTGGCGAGTCTCGATTGAGTTATTAGCTTGTTGTTTATAGATGTCTCATGTTTGTTTACTCTTGTGGATTGTGAAAATTGCCTATGTTGCTGAAACTACTGCTTCCACTTAAATTTCTCTGGCTACTGTGATTCTATGGTTTTCTGTATGGTAAGTTCACCGTGGTGAAAATCCTCTGTTTGTAGTGTCTAACACCGAAGTGCTGGCTTTGAGTTTCCTTGTCAAGATTTTCTTGTAGATTCATTTGCCCCTTGTAATGGGTGCATCATATTTGGTTATCTCTTTTGCATTTCTCTGTTGTCTGTTCAATTGGGGAGTGCAATGTTTTTCAAGTTTTCAAGAGCCATTGTCTTGTGATCATCTACTACCAGTTTTCCTTTTCTCAATCCCTGTGAATAAGGGATACTGTCAATGCATGATGCTCTGAAACTGAAACCATGAAACTCAATGTCTTCGTTCTACTCTTGGAATTGTAACAGGTGTGGAGTTGAATTCTGCTACCGATGTGGAGCCGAGGCAAAATTGTCGCATTATTGTAATAACTGTCGGTGTTGAATCCTCTCGGCACGATGGGCATAATCTCTTCTTTATGCTATTGCAGCATGGCAGTATGGTATATACATCCTGATGCGGGGAGCATCAGGCTCGATGGAACAATTATCAAGCTCAAGCTCAACTGGAAGCAGTTCTGATCGATGTCCATGGCTGTTTGTTGATTTTCTAAGGTGGTCATTCGTCTCCTAAGGCTAGCGGATGAATTTGGAGCGTCTAATATTAGGTACATGCATTTGGTCTTTGGTAAATGCATTTAGTCCTAGCTTTTATGGGTCTTTATTGTAAAGTCAGTTCAAGAGTCTTAATTATCAAGAGTCTTAATTATGTAAATACACCAAGCGTCATTTTGGTTTTCAGGATTCCAAAAGTGACTTTCTTTTGTGTGGCAGATAATCTTATTCGTACTAGATACAGGCTTGAATTTAAATATATGTGAAATATTCCTCAAGTGAACAATTTTCTATTTTAGGTTTTTTATCCAAATTTCTAGGATGGTGAATCAAGAAAGCCTTTATTAGGTTTCTTTTAGGCATTGGTGGTGAATTTCTCCTGTCACGAAGGTTTTTTTTAATCCTTGATGGGTGACTTAATCTTTTTTATATTTAAGTGGTGAACTTCATTTATCTCACCGTCTTTTATTTTTGACTCGTGAAGTTATCTTTCAAAATTCTTATTGTCAATCAGAACACATCCCATCACACATCAAATACTGCGACTAACCCTTAAACAACTTTTGAAGTATTAGGCTACTAGATTTTGGCTCCTTTGCTGAGCTGAATCTTGCACTAACTCATACAATGTGCTTGGAGATTTTGATCTTTTAGCAATGACCATCCATGTGGTGTGTGAGATTAGTTAGGCATGCTAAGGCGATTTATTGAATTATGCATGTTAGATTATGCGCCAAGATCCTATTGGGGGCATTTAAATAAGCAGGATCCATTAAACACTGAATATGTATTTGTCAAATCATTGATTAAACCGAGATTACTAGTTAGAATTCAGTTCACCTCAAGTACATAATTTAAATCCGAGCTTGAAAATAGACTTGGTTTCGTTCAATTTGAACTCAAAATCAAAAGCTCTCGAATTACATTGATATTGCCGATGGTGTCTTCTTCATGTAGTTTACTTTATGTTGGCAAAGATATAAGCAGATTCGTGTAGATAGATGTGGAAATGCTTAATTAGACGGCAAAACTTATACACGAGCTAACTTCTTAATGACAAACTTCCAACTTTATAATTTTAAGCTGTCCTTTCTCTCATGTACAGGAAATTACAGATGGAGAGAGAGAAAGATCTATGAAGGTCCTTAAATCAAGGAGTGCATAATCTTAGCTCAATCTACATTTGTTATCTTAAGATATCTGCAATTTGGTCATGATGTAGCGCAATATACCATAGATGGAATAAAATCGGTAAATAAAAGATTTCAACCTTGCTATTGCCGAAAAAAGAAATTCTTCAAAAAATCCTTTGCTTGCTATCAAGATGGGGGATAATCGTATTCATGCCATTATATTTTTTTAGAACTTATAAAAGGAAACTAAATTAATGGAAGTGAATCGATATCAATATAAGGGTGCGGCGAATTAAGAAAAAGTGTGAAAATTGTGCAAAATATTAATTTCCATCATGGACCGCATTGTTTCTATATTTATTTATGCATTCTTAAAAAATTCAAACCTTGTTATCTTGCAACTATATAAATGCCTTTTCTCGTAATAATTCAAACCCTTACATTTGATTTTTTTTTCCATAGACATAGGGAAAATTTCAAAATAAGGACCCGAAATGAATCTATTTTCTCAAATAAGAACCCAGTGAATTTCATGTCATATAAGGATCCGAAGTAATCTTGTTTCAAATAAGAATCCAAAGTGAATTTTGTGTCAAATAAGGACCCGAAGTGATCAAGTTAATCTCTATTGAGGACTTTAGTTCACCAACAAACATTTTTCGGTGATTAAAATAGGGGCAATTTTGTCAGAAATTTGTGATTGGAAAAAAAGGGAAAATTCTAAATTAATTAAGTTTAGGTTATTAATTTAGATGTTTACGTTTTCTTCTTTCTTTTCCCCCGCTGCTCCTCAACCAAATCACGCCCAACGATTGTCACCACTCGATTCTTGTCGCTCCGCCTTGCTTGATCGGGCGGAGAATTTGGGTCTCCGTAAACAAAGAAAGAAGCATATGGTTTTCTTATTGTTTTTGAATTCGTGCCTCAACTGGTGGAGAATTTGGGTCTTCGACTTTGCAGAGGATAGGTACAAGGAATGGGGAGAACTTCGGTCTTTACTTTGCAGAGGATGGGTACAAGGAACGAGGAGACCGTAGAAAACCTAGGGTTTTTTTGTTTCTGTTTTAGGATTTGTTAATTTTCCCTATATTTTTTTTTGGACAAAATTGCCCAAACTCTGGTGGTCGGAAATGTCACATGCTTGATAGCTGACAAATATTTGGTTGACCAGCAAGCTCGGGTTCTTATTTGGAATTGATTCAACTATTTCGGGTCTTTATTTGAGATAATAGGTCAACTTTTATTTGAGATAATAGGTCAACTTTAGGTCTTAATTTGATACAAAGTTCGTTTCGGATCCTTATTTGAGAAAATTGATCAAATTTGGGTCTTTATTTAGAATTTTCCCATAGACATATGTCGACTTGTAAGTTGTTAAGGCAATTTTCAACTTCAAATGCTTAATATGTTACTTATATAAGAGAAAACTCAAAAAAGCTAAAAAATGGAAAGATTTTGAAAAAACCCTATTTATGCGGTAGAAAATAATAACCGCATACCAAATCAGTAAAATCAAGATCGAACATCCTATCAATAAGATCCCATAATTTCATTAATTGCCTAATTTTAATTAAATTTTCCTCATTTAAGATAATTTATGAACCCCGTAAAAGCGAAACGGTACGCCGTTTTCGGTTTTCTGCTTCCCAGACCGACGCACCGCGGCCTCGAACGAAGAATCCATGGCGACGCAAGAAGCCGAGATCGTCGTCGTCGACGTCGACCGGTACGACGTGCCGGAATCGCGCTTCGCTCCGGTCGCCGCCGGGGGCGACAGTAAGTCCAACGCCATCTTCGTCGAGCAGTACGACGAGGACAGAGACCTTTCCGCGGCGATCGCCGCTTCTCTTCTCCAAACGAGTCCCCAGAGCCTCAACGAGGACGGCGACGACGTGCGAGTCCTGGACTCGCTTCCCGCCGGAACAAGGTCGTCGTCCTCGCGGAAGCGAAAGAAGCCATACAGTGGCTCGTCGGTCACCGAACGTGGTCAGTCGTCGAATTCCAAGCCGGATCCTTCGTTCATCTGTGAGATTTGCATCGAGCCGAAGACGCGTGCCGAGATGTTCCGGATCAAGGGCTGTAGTCACGCGTATTGCGACGACTGCGTCACTAAGTACGTTGCTTCGAAGCTCCACGACAACGTGACGCGCATAGGCTGCCCCGTGTCGGGCTGCGGCGGCGTCCTGGAGCCGGGGTACTGTCGGTCGATTCTCCCTCCGGAGGTGTTCGACCGCTGGGGCAATGCGCTGTGTGAAGCTCTGATCCTGGAGGCGGAGAGATTTTACTGCCCGTTCAAGGATTGCTCGGCCCTGCTGATCAAGGACGAGGGCGCAGCCGTCGTGAGGGAATCGGAGTGTCCGAACTGCCGGAGGCTGTTCTGCGCACAGTGCAGGGTGCCGTGGCATGCGGAGATTGGGTGTCAGGAGTTTCGGGGGTTGAAGGAGGGGGAGAGGGAGAGGGAAGACATCATGTTGAAGAAGCTGGCGGAGAGTAAGCATTGGAGGAGGTGCCCCAAGTGCAGTTTCTACGTTCAGAAGATCTCTGGTTGCCAGACCGTGAGGTGCAGGTTGGTTTTGCCCTTGGCTCCCCTAACCAAAACAGTTCATGTGAAATCTGGAAAAGTTGTATGAGTTTTGCCATCACAATTCCTACTGTCTTTTTCTTTTTCTTTCTGGGTTTGTGTGGCTTGGTGTACTTTGCTTGTCCTTCATTGGTTTTTGGCATGCCTGTGCAATTAGTCATGTTTAAATTCTCAGTTCATGCTACAGCAAGGGACTTGGATTCCTCCTTAGCCACAGTTGTATACACAGGTTCAATGGAAGGTGTTTTTTCTTCCCAAAAAAGAAAAATAAAAAAACTAAAAAGGTTAATAATGGTTAATGGATTGGTGAAGGTATACCAGGTCTTCGCATTTGCTTCATTCGCCATCAAGTTCTCTGAGCTATTTGTGTACCACAGATGTTGTAAGTAGATGAACGAACACTGATTGCATTTGGATTAGCAGTCTTTCTGTGAAAGTAGAGTTAATTTCATGAGAATTACCCTTCATTTGCAATCTCGTCAAAACTTGTATATGTTATATAGACACGCTTGAAGAAAGGGCAAAGGTTGCTAAATCTAGATGTTGTCCAAGGTTGAACTGCTTTAGGCTGCGGTGGTGGTTAGTTCCAATTGAGGTATTAGCTTATTGTTTATAGATGTCTGCCGTTTACTCTGCAAGCTCTCTCGTGTTTGTTTACTCTTGTTGATTGTGAAAATTGCAAATGCTGCTGAAACTGCTGCTTCCAGATTCTTTTACTATGCTTACACTTCAATTTCTCCGCCTATGGTGATTCTGTGGTTCTTTGTATGGTAAGTTTACCGTGGTGTTGTCTTCTGTTTGTAGTGTCTAACACCAAAGTGCTGGCTTTGAGTTTCCTTGTCAATTATTTTCGTGTAGCTTTATTTGCCCAATGCGTGCATCATGTTTGCTTATCTTTTTTGGTATTTTTATGTTGTCTGCTCAATTGGGGAGTGCAATATTTTTGAAGTTTTGAAGAGCCGTTGACTTGTGAACACCAACCTTTATTTATTTAATTCAGTACCTGTGAATAAAGGAAAACTGTCAATATGTGATGGCTGAAACCGAAACCGAAACCATGCTCAATGTCTTGGTTCTGTTCTTGCAACTGTAACAGGTGTGGACTTCAATTCTGCTACCGATGTGGGGGCCAGGGGCCGGGGCATGATTACTGTCCAAGGAGGCCTCGTTGAATCCTCTCGGCATGATGTGCATAATCTCATCTTTAGGCTTTGCACGGCAATATATCCATCTTCTGATCGATTTAATACGAAACTATATAGTTCTTAACTAGATTTTGGTTCCTCTGTTGAGCTCGATCTTGCACTTCAATTTACAGAATGCATTTGGAGATTTTGATCTATCATCTGATGCAGATTATTTAGGTCATAAGATCGACGAATGGATCCTTTAGTCATCAAGAATACGGCAATGGTTTTAGGCATACTAAGGCATTTTGAAATTTGCATACTAGATATGGTGGTAAGATATGGTTGGGTGTTTAACTAAGCGAGATCCATGAATACTGAACACGTGTTTGTCAAATCATTGATTCAACCAAATTTACTTAGTGAATTTGGTTTACCTCAAGTAGATATTTCTTGAAAACAAATGTTGTTCCGTCCGATATGGTGGTAAGATATGGTTGGGTGTTTAACTAAGCGAGATCTATGAATACCGAACACGTGTTTGTCAAATCATTGATTCAACCAAATTTACTTAGTGAATTTGGTAGATATTTCTAATCCGAGCTTGAAAACAAATGTTGTTCCGTCCAGTTTGAACTCGAAACTCTGAAGTTCTGGAATTACATCGAGATTGGCAGTAATGTCTTCTTCATGTATTTTATTTTGTGCTTATGAACATATCCGTGTGCAGATATGGAACTACCTAATTAAACTGGCAAAACTAAGGATCAAATTGAAAGGTTGCTTCATGCAATGCTGTTCTATTATCATGTACGAGAATATTTGTTAAAAAATTTTTTGGATGTGAGCGTGCGGAAGCATGTTTTGGTATTGATGATAGTTTTTTATTAGTGATGTGTGCAAGTGTATGGCATATTTTGTAGAGGATGGACAAATGGATAAACTAGGATAATTGAAGGACAAAGAACATGGGATATGGGAAATAGTTTCATTAGTTGGATAAAATAATTTTATAATAGTTGAAGGAAGTGTTGAGGAGCTATGCTTCTCTCACTCTTTTACATTTGTTGTTCTGCTATGCTCCCCCTCTTTCTTATTTATAGGGACTAAATACAACATTCTAGATTTATGTGGAATGTTGTCCACTTAGGCTTTTCTAGCTTGTTCTAGAATTTCTTCTTCATCTTGGCTTTTGCTTGCTTGCATTCCCATGTGAATCTTCTAGATTCATTTAGCAACCTCCATTCTCAACAATTTTAGACAATTCTTCAACATGGATGCTGGACTTTTCTTCTTTCTTCCGGAAACTTCATCTAGGAAATTCTAGAAAATGGATCACCATTTCCAACAATATTTTATCCAACCGTCTAAAGATCAAATTGAAAGGGTCTCTTCAAAGTCTGGGAAAATGATCTGTACAAGTTAAATGCTTCTTGACCTGCTCCCTGGTCCGTGTTCTCTCACTGAACTGTACAAATCACGTAAGCCTCCATGACTGGAAAATTCCAAAAAACTGCAAACTGGAATCGCTTATTTCTCTGGTCTGGTTAGTAATCTTTGTATCTATCGAAGTTTTTTTAGTGTGGTACCAAATTTCGAGAGAGAGGCGCAAACATGCCGACTCTAGACCACTTGAAGAGAGAATTAGAGCTGACGTTTGTGCGCATGATCTTTTCTTACCTTCTTAAGAATGGTGAACAGAACCTTTCCTCCGCGGTCCATCAAATAGACCTCGCTGCTTTGGTTGCAGTCGTAGTTATCTACCCAAAAAACAATCCCGCCACTCAAGCCAAGCACGGTGCATCTTGCTGTTCATGATCAATGACTTCATCCATACGGTGAAGACCTCGCGTTTAGTGGCTCTGCGATTGCGAAAGGTCGTCAGGGAGGGCAGACCGAGCGCTGCTTTTGGATGAATCTTCGCCATATGATCAGCTGAATTATTTCGTGCACTCACTGCAAACTCCTGGAAGAGAGCTTCTTAAAGGGGCTCCATGTAAGCTGTCCTTGTAGTAAATTATGGAGGCTGACTTCATACGAAGAGGAAATTCGCAACATGACATTTTAGATTCACGTCGAAAAGATATGGTCTTATTTCTTGGCCAAATATAGGAAGATTGTGCATGAGTTATCTTGTATGACGGCCACCTTTTACGATGATTAGTTTAATGAACTAGATAAGAGCATGGTTATAATAAGTGAAATTCAAAGACGGCATATAAAGTTGAAGAGCGTAGTATAAAAATTTAGCGTGAGGCAACTGAGACTATGCATATCAAGAAGGCATAGGATATATGCATGTACTATAAAGTAGCCTCTTTATACCAGTTGAAAATATATCACGTCTCACGTGTCATTGATCAGAGACAAGATACTTTAGGGTTTAAAACAAAATTTCTTGTTATGATTAAGTAGGAACCAATTGGACTTTACCAAACATAAATGATCGATCTCACCTCGTTAGCAATTAAGTCCTTATTGAAATGCTCACGATAGGTACATAAATTATTGCATTATTCTCGTATATTTTTCGAATTAAATCATGGACATCACACCTGGTGCTTATCCATGGGTTTTGTTGGGCATGGACAATAGAATATTTGGTTTTTTGTGTTTAACAATAAAAAAAATTGCGCTGAAAGAGTGAAAACCATGTACGGCACTTTCCTTAATTCTTTGATGTCATCACCTAACTTTTTTTTGGGAATGAGCTTGAACTAATTAAAGATATGCTATTTGTAGGTGGTCTTAGTAATGGATGCGATGAAACAGAATCTCCACAATGTTGATGAAGATGGATTGCTGAAGTAGTTGAAAAAAAAATAGTGAACTGCTTCTGACCCCAAAAAGAAAAGAAAAGAAAAGAAAAGAAAAAAGAGTAGTTGACTGCTTTCATAATTTTTTTCTTCTTCTTCTTTTTGATAAAAAGTTGAGTGATGGTGGCTAATCAAAGATACAGATCTTATGATTTCTTATTTCCTTGATTCTCGGTTTCTTCATCGGTGCTATTGTATATGCCTGGAACTAAAGTAAGAAGACAGTTACCTTGCCAGCATTCATTTAAATTCTCAGTTCATGCCACAGCATAGGACTTGATGGGCTTTTCTATGTGTGTTTACTTGTGAAAGAGAGAGAGAGAGAGAGAGAGAGAGAGAGAGAGATTCCTCCTTAGCCACAGTTACAAACACAGGCTCAATGGAAGATGTTAAAAAAAGGGGGAAAAAACTACAAAGGTTAATGATGGTCAATGGATTGGTGAAAGTATACCAAGTTAGCTCCATGTAAACGATGATAATAAGTTAATCTGTTGCCCCATGGATATGCATTATGTTATGTGTCCCATTTGCCTCATTCACCATCAAATTCTCTAAGCTATATGCATGGCACAGATGCCGTAAGTAGATGAACACTGATTGCATTTGAATTGGCAATCTTTCTGTCAAAGTAAAGTTAATTCACAAAGTATGACCCTTCTTTTTGGAGAAAAGTGTCAGAAAAGTTCTAAACTTATTGTATTAGTGTCAATTTAATCATAATTTTTTTTATTGATGCTATATTACTAGAAGTTGTCCACATTAACATAGACTATGCCACGTAGGCCAATTGGCATCCACATCAGTAATATCATGCCAAAAATAGTTAGAATGAATAAATTGGCACTATGTCAAAAAGTTTTGGATTGAATCGGTGCTACATCGAAAGGTTTAGGATTAAATTGACATCATTAAAAAGTTTAGGAATAAATTAATATCAATGCAATTGGTTTAAGAATTTTTTGACACTTTTCCCACACTTTTCCCCTTCTTTTCGATCTCTTCAAACTTGTGTTTCTTATATGGAAACACTCGAAGAATAGGCAAAGGTTGCTAAATCCCTAGATGTCGTTCAAGGTTGAATTGCTTTAGGTGGTGGCGGTGACTCGCAATTGAGTTATTAGCTTATTGTTTTGCAAACTCTTTCATGTTCGTTTACTCTTGTTTATTGTGAAAGTTGCCACATGCTGCTGAAACTACTGCTTCCAGATGCTTTTACTATGCTTACACTTTAAATTTCTCCGCCTACTGTGTTTCTGTGGTTCTTTGTATGGTTAGTTTATCGTGGTGTTATCTTCTGTTTGCAGTGTCTAACACCCAAGTGCTGGCTTTGAGTTTCCTTGCCATTGTGCGCATCATGTTCGGTTATCTTCTTAGGTATTTTTCTGTTTTCTGCTCAATTGGGGAGTGCAATATTTTTGAAGTTTTCAAGAGCCGTTGACTTGTCATCACCTACCTGTGAATAAGGGAAACTGTCAATCTATGATGGCTGAAACTGAAACCATGGTCAATGTCCTGGTTCTGTTCTTGCAATTGTAACAGGTGCGGACTTCAATTCTGCAACCGATGTGGAGCTCACGGGGTCGGAGCATGAGTACTGTACAAAGAGATGGTGTTGAATCCTCTCGGCGCGATGTACATAATCTCTTCTTGAGGCTTTTCCACAGCACGGCGGTATATACATCATTTGATCGATTTAATATGAAACTATATCTGAAGTAGCTAGTTACTAGATTTGGCTTCCTTTGTTGCACTAAATTTGGCACTTTAACTTATAGAATGTGCTTGGAGATTTTGATCTTTTAGCCAAAAGACTATCCATATGATCCAGATTAGTTAGGGCGTGAGGTCGACAAATGGATCCTTTTAGTCATCAATAATACGGCAACGATTTTAGGCACATTAAGGCGTTTAGTTGGATTTTGCATACTAGATAATGCAACAAGATCCTATTGGGTATTTAAGGCTGCGCATGACAAAATTTCTGAAACAGAAATTGATTTCTAGCCAGAAATCAATTTCTCAATTTCTATTCCCCAGACAAGTTTCTGAGCAAAGAAACCCGTTTGATAACGACTCAAAATTTTTATTTCTGAAAAGTAAATCCGTTTGATAACGTAATAAAATTTCTATTTCTAAGAATAGAAATTGATTAGATAACAATATAGGAAATCCTCAAATACAAAATAATAATCGAAATAATACTAAAACAACATAGGAAATCTTCAAATATAAAATAATAGTCGAAATAATACTAATACATTACAAAAGTTGAAAATACAATTCCATGGAATTTCCGGCATATTATTATCCCTTGCTATTTCATTGGCAATGATTTTCCTAAGCGTATTTATTTGGTTTCCCTCCTCGGTCAATGTATCGTTTGCAAGCTCATCTTGCGTAGGTTCAGACAAGTAATGCGGAAGCATGAATATGGGTGCCATCAATGGCGCCTATACAGCCATGTCATTTTATCAAATACTAGTATTATACAAAATTATCAACAAAATAAAATTGATGGTGTAAAGGAATATATGAGAATTCTACCTTGAAGTAACATTTATGATTAGGAACCAATCGGGGAAGGTCGGTTTATTTTGATTCTCGAATTGAATCACCCAATTGCTCATCCCTAATTTCTTTATTGTTGCTCAATGAACCTTTAATGGCCCTTGCATAGCAAAGAGAGAGATTCTCTTGAATCTCTTGCCTTCGAATTAAAATTCAAGATTGTGTAACAATCTAATTATTTTGATTTTGCAAGAATTTTGAATCCGTAAAAGAAACAATGTTAAATTTCTAGGCACGTTTTTTATTCATCTATTATGTAAGAACTTTTTCTTCAATCCAGTGCGTGCCCTTTCTAGGAGGAAAGAGCCCCATTGTTTTTAAGTAAGCATTTAAGAACTTTGGTCGTTTTTGAAAATTGAGGACCCATTCGATTGCCTTTCACCCTAAAGAGGAAGTTATCAAAAAAAAAATTGAAAAAAAAAAACACGAGCAAAATAAGAAAACATAAAATTAGCGATAATTTGTGAAGTTGTGGTTATGAGTGAATTAAGTTAGCAAGAAAGTGCAAGGTTCTTTTATGTGGTTTGATTTCAGCTTCGATTTCTATTTAAAGCGAGAAGTTAAAAATTTCAACTGATTTCTTCAATTTCTCTATTTCCGGAATAGAAATCTGTTTTTAAATAGAGAAATCAAATTGCGTTACCAAACGGATTGCGTTCCAAACTGTTTGGGGGAACAGAGAAATAGAGAAATCAAGAAATAGAAATTTTGTCATGCGCGCCCTAAATAAGCGAGATCCATGATTATTGAATGTGTTTGTTAAATCATTGATTAGACTGAGATTACTAAGTGAATTTGGTTTAACTAAAGTAAATAATTCGAACCCGAGCTTGTGGCAATAATGTCTTCTTCATGTAGTTTACTTTTGGCTGCATTTGGTAGCCAAGATAAAAGTTGGATACAATAAAAATTTACCCTATCCCTTGTTTGGTTTTAGCCTAATATAGAATAAAATCCAATATAAAAGGATATAGAGGGGTGGGATAATAAAGGTGGACATGATTTTTATATCCATGACATAAAAGCAATTATTTTCAAATAATAAACTTGTTAAACTAAAAAAATTAAATGATAATTGAAAATAAAATAATATTTGGATTCCAATATAAAAAAAATAAAATTACAAAAAGTACAGGAATATTTTCATTTTTTATTTATATATTTGAATTTCTTTATATTCTACGTTTGTGTATTCAATTCTATTTTTATTACATCTCTTAGTTGTATTAGTATAATTCATTATATAATAAGAATTTTATCAAGGAATGATGAAGGGAATAGAAAAAAAGAGAGGAAAAATAATTAAAAAATAAGTAAATAAAAAGGAAGTAGAAGAACCCCAATTTTAAATGAACTAATTTAAACTTGAAACGGATCTTCTTAATTCACTTGTTCTCCGCATCTTTGGTTTACGTTAAAGTTTCATAACTCCTCCATAAATCTTTGTTTACATCAAAACTTCACAAAAACAACAAGAGAGTCAAAGTTCATTCTCCTATCTAGCTCTCTAGTTCACGTCAAAAGTCCACGGAATCGGCAAAAGAGTTGAATGGCGAGAGAGTGAAAGTACTATCGTGAGAGAGTCAAAATACTATACTTTTCGGAATCGTAAAAGTTAACAATCATGTTGTCTTTCATTTACTAGATTTTGGCATTCGCCGGCTAATTTTCCTCGTCGATGTTGCTATAACCTGTTTACATTTATTGTCATTGTTTATCCTATGGCTTTGGAATATGCAATGAGCTCTTCTTGTTTAAGATGTAGATCGTTCAATAATTATGAATTAATTAATAGAGGTTATCTTTATTTGTGTATATGTGCTTTCTTTAGTGATGAATGACGAGAACTTCTTACCATCTTTATTTGTGCAATTTTAGATTCGTTTACATGGATATGTTGTTCACACCAAATAATAGACATAATATGATATGAAAGTATGCGGTTTTTTTACTACAATTTATCAAACAATGAATAATATATAACAAAATTGGTGGATTTCTTATCCAATCGTATCTAATACTATCCTTCTTAAAAATCCAAACGACGAAACGCAATCTTGTCTAAAAATCCAGACGACTAGACATAACATTTGTATTTGCAAACATATAAGCAGATTTGTGTATAGATATGGAATTACTTACGGCAAAACTTATGATAGAGTCAACTACTTAATGACAAATTTCCAACTTTATAACTTTAAGCTGTCCTTTTTCCATGCACAGGAATTTACAATGGAGAGAGAGAGAGAGAGAGAGAGAGAGAGAGAGAGAGAGAGAGAGATCTTTGAAGGTCCTTAAATCAAGGAGTACATAATCTTAGCTCAATCTACATATTGTATCTTAAGAAATCTGTACTTTGGTCATCATGTAGCGCACCATATGGAATATAATCCGTAAATAAAAGATTTCAACCTTGCTATTACCAAAAAAAATTCTTCAAAAAATCCTTTGCTTCCTATTAAAAGGGAGGATAAGTGTATTCATGCCATTATAAATTTTTAGAACTTATAAAAGGAAACTAAACTAATGGAAGCAAATCGATATTGATATAAGAGCGTGGGAGATCAACCTTGTTATATTGCAACCATTAAATCCATTTTCTCATAAAAAATCAACATTTATTTATTTTTTTCTTAAACATATGTCGACTTGTTAGTTGTTACGCAATTTTCAACTTCAAATGCTTAATATATTGCTTATTGCTTATAAAAGAGAAAAGGGAAAATTCTAAATAAGGACCCGAAGTTGACCAATTTTCTCAAATAAGGACCCGGAATGAACTTAGTGTCAAATAAAGACCTAAAGTGGACCCATCGTCTCAAATAAGAACCCGAAGTTAACCAATTTTCTCAAATAAGGACTCCGAAATAAACTTTATGTCAAATAAAGACCTAAAGTAGACCCATTGTCTCAAATAAGGACCTCAATTCCAAATAAGAACTTGAGCTTACCTGGTCAGCCCAAATATTCGCCCGGCCTATCAAGCATGTGACATTTCCGACGACCAAAGTTTGGGCAATTTTGTCAAAAAAAAAAAACCCTAGGTTTTCTATGGTCTCCCGTTCCTTGTACCCATCCTCCGCAAAGTCGAAGACTCAAATTCTCCGCCGGTTGAGGCACGAATTCAAAAACAAGAAGAAAACCAAACGCTTCTTGTGTGTGTGTGTGTGTGTGTTTTTTTTTTTTTTTTTTTTTTTTTTTTTTTTTTTTTTTGCGGAGACCCAAATTCTCTGTCGGTTAAGCAAGGTGAGGAGCAGCGAGGGAGAAGAAAGAAGAAAACGTAAACATCTAAATAGATAACCTAAACTTAATTAATATAGAAATTTCCATTTTTTTCCAATCATAAATTTCTAACAAAATTGCCCATATTTTAATTATCCGAAAATGTTTATCGGCGAGCTAAGGTCCTCAATAGAGATTAACTTGATCACTTAAGGTCCTTATTTGACACAAAATTCACTTCGGGTTCTTATTTGAAACAATTGGTCCACTTCGGGTCCTTATATGATACAAAGTTCACTTTATGTCCTTATTTGAGAAAATAGATTCACTTCGAGTCTTTATTTGAAATTTTCCCAAGAGAAAACTCGAAAAAGCTTAAAATGGAAAGATTTTGAAAGAGGCTATATCTGTGCTAGAAGATAAATTAAAAAAAAAAATCAGTGAATTCAAGATCGAAATCCTATCAATAAGATCCCAAAATTAAATTAATACCTAATTTAAATTAAATTTCCTCATTTAAGATAATTTATGAACCCAGTTAAGGCGAAACGATAAGCCGTTTTTGGTTCTCTGCTTAGTGGACCAACGCACCGCGGCCTCGAAAGAAGTATCAATGGCGACGCAAGGAGCCGAGGTTGTGGTCGTCGACGTCGACCGGTACGACGTGCCGGAATTGCGCTTCGCTCCGATCGCCGCCGGGGGCGAAACCAAGTCCAACGCCATTTCCGTCGAGCAGTACAACGAGGACAGAGACCTCTACCAGGCCGATTCTCTTCTCCAAACCAGGCCCCAGAGCCTCAACGAGGACGAGGACGACGTACGAGTCCTCGACTCGCTTCCCGCCGGAACTCGGTCGTCATCCTCGCGGAAGCGAAAGAAGCCCTACAGTGGCTCCTCGTTCACCGAACCCAGTCAGTCGTCGAATTCCAAGCCCTTCATCTGTGAAATTTGTGTTGAGCCGAGGACGGGTGGCGAGCTGCTTCGTATCAAGGGTTGTAGTCATGCGTATTGCAACTATTGCATCACAAAGTATGTAGCTTCGAAGCTTCACGACAACATGACGCAGGTAGGCTGCCCCGTCGCGGGCTGCCGTGGAGTCCTGGAGCCGGGGTACTGTAGGTTGATACTCCCTCCGGAGGTGTTCGACCGTTGGGGCAATGCGCTGTGTGAAGCTCTGATTCTAGAGGAGGACAGGTTTTACTGCCCGTTTAAGGATTGCTCAGTCTTGTTGATCAAAGACAGAGGCGGCGCGCCTGTGAGGGAATCAGAGTGTCCGAACTGCTGGAGATTATTCTGCGCACAGTGTAGAGTGCCATGGCATGCGGAGATGGATTGTCGGGAGTTTCAGGCGTTGAATGAGGGAGAAAGAGAGGGGGAGGACATAATGCTGATGAAGCTGGCTAAGAGCAAGCGTTGGAACAGGTGCCCTAAATGCGGTTTCTACGTTGAGAAGATTTCTGGTTGCTCGGTTGTGATATGCAGGTTGGTTTGCTTATGGCTCTTCCTTGTTTATTTCAAATGAATTAGCGATGCACATGCTCGTGTAGTTGTTTGCTTACATGAATTCTTCTTTCTCCTTTCGGATATAAAGTCGAGTGACTGTGGCTGATCGAAGGTACAGTTCTTATGATTCTTGTTTCCTCAGATTCTGGGTTTCTTCATCAGTGCTATAGTATGTGCCTGGAACTCAAATAAGAAGACAGTTACCTCACTAGCATACCTCACTAGCATTGGTTTAAATTCTCAGTTGAAGCCGGACTTGTTGGCTTTTCTATGTTTGTCATTTTGAGAGAGAGAGAGAGAGAATCCTCCTTAGCCACGGTTGTGTACACAGGTTAAATGCAGGTGCTTTTCTCCGGCGGTTAACGGATTGGTGAAAGTATACTAGGTTTCTCCATGTAAACGAAGATAGTAAGTTAATCTGATACCATATGGATTACGTGTCACATTTGCTTCATTCACCATCAAGTTCTCTAAGCTATTTGTATACCACAGATGTCATCAGAAGTTGTACACTGATTGCATTTGAATTAGCAGTCTCTCCGTGAAAGTAAAGTTAATTCACATGGATTGCCCTTCTTTTTGATCTCTTCAAACGTGTATTTGTCATATGGACACGCTTCAAGAAAGGGCAAAGGTTGCTAGATGTCAGTGGTGAGTCCAGTTGAGTTATTAGTTTATTGTTTATAGATGTCTGCCGTCTACTTTGCAAGCTCTCTCATGTTTGTTTACTCGTGGATACTGAAAATTGCCCATGTTGCTGAAACCACTACTTCCAGATTCTTTTACTATGCTAAAAGTTCTCTGCCTACCGTGTTTCCGTGGTTCTCTGTAGAGTCTTACACCTAAGTGCTGGTTTTGAGTTTCCTTGTCGATGATTTTCTTGAAGCTTTATTTGCCCCTTGTAATGTGTGCATCATGTTTGGTTATCATCTTTTGGCATTTCTCTGTTGTCTGTTCAATTGGGGAGAGCAGAATTTTTTCAAATTTTCCAGAGCCATTGACTTTTGATCACCTATTGTATTTTTTTTCTCAATACCTGTGAATAAGGAAGCTGAAACTGTAATCATGCAAACTCGATGTCTTTGTTCTGTCCTTGGAATTGTAACAGGTGCCAAAGTTCATTCCTCTACCAATGAGGAGGCAGGACAAGATAGCATGACTACTGTACGAAGAGTCAGCGTTAAATCCTCTCGGCATGATGTACATAATCTCTTCTTTAGGTTATTGCGGGACGGTGGTATTTTCATCCTGCGTGTGATTTAACATGGAACTGATTCTGAAGTAGAGTTAGCTACTAGATTTTGGTTCCTTTGTTGAGCTTAATATTGCACTTCAACTTATACAATGTGCTTGGAGATTTTGATCTTTTAGCCAAATGACTATCCATTTGATGCAGATTAGTTAGGGCATAAGATTGATGAATGGATTTTTTTAGTCACGATAACAGGGCAACAATTTTAGGCATATTAAGCCGCTTCGTTGAATTTTGCATATTAGATAATCCGGCTAGATCCTATTGGGTATTTAAATAAGCGGGATCCTTTAATACTGAGCATGTGTTTGTCAAAGCATTGATCAAACTGAGATTGCTAAGTGAATTTGGTTTGCCTCGAGCAGATAATTTGAATCCGAGCTTGAAAACAAATGTCCTTCCATCCAGTTTGAACTCGAAACCTAAAGCTCTGGAATTACATTGATGTCGGCAGTAATGTCTTCTTCTGGTAGTTTATTTTGTGCTTATGAACGTATAGGTAGGTAAGTGTGCAGACATAAAAACTGCTTCATGACGAAGCTGTCCTGTTATCATGTACGAGAATATTTTATCTGTGGTCCAAGTCCAAAGATCAGTTTGAAATGGTCTCGTCAAAGTCAACGATGACTTGCTATCTTATCTATTTTCCGCCAATCATGTCAGAGCTTAAACCCTTCATTGAAATACAATATTATCGAATATGAAGAACAGTGGCAGACATGGGAAAATGACGTTTGCATGTCAAATACTTCTTGACCTGCTCTTTGATCCGTGTTCTCTCACTGAACTGTACAAATAACGGAAGCCTATATGTCTGAAAATCCCCAAAAACTCGCGAACTGAAATTGCTGGTTTCTTGGATCCGGTTAGCAATTTTCAAGAGGGCGACAGTTGATTTTCCGAACTCAGCAGCAGACCTTGGTGGCTTCGGAATTGAACTCTCTAAGACATGTTGGTAAAACCAGAACGCGTGCAATCGTCGATCCCTTCTCTCTACGAGCATGAGGGCGATTCTGTTACATCACAAACTGTGGTTGAATAGTCCATAAACAACGAGGAGTCCCGTGGCGAGCGAATGATCGAATTCTGGTTCCACGCTCATCGTCAAGACATCGTCCCCCAGGGAAACTCCCGAGCTTGATCGCTTCTCTTTGACCTGTTGAATGGCGAAGTAGAGATTGAGTTCATATTCATACCATCTTTGTGTGTGTGTGTGTGTGTGTGTGTATGAGAGAGAGAGAGAGAGAGAGAGACCTCTGCCATGAGACCGCCTAATCTCTTGGTTATGTTGCATGCAGACCTGGAGGTGCCATGTCCTTGAATGAAGTAGTAGCTAGGTCGGGGCGTGTCTGTCCAGACCGTGACCTCGTACAGCGACTCTCTCCTCTTAAAGCTCAATGACTTCTTGACTTGAAACAGCGTCCTTCTCTCCTCCAAGCCAATCGATCCATAACCCTTCCATGTCTTGAGCAAGCTACATTTCTTCACAGAACAATAGAACATGTGCGCGATTAATAGGGAACCGACGTGATTCGACTCGTTCTAGCTAGACTTCTTTTTCATATCTATCGAAGTCTTTGCAAGGTGTTACCTAATTTCGAGATTGAGGCCACAAACATGCCGACTCTAGACACTTGAAGTGAAAATTTGAGGCGATGTTTGTGCCCGTGATCTTTCCTTACCTTCTTAAGAATGGTGAACAGGACCTTCCCTCCGTGGTCCATCAAATAGACCTCGCTGCTTCGCTCGCAGTCGTAGTTATCTACCCTGTAAACGATCCCACCGCTCGAGTCGAACACAGTGCATCCCTTGCTGTTCATGATCAATGACTTCATCCACACGGTAAAGACCTCCCGTTTAGTGGCCTTGCGATTGTGAGAGGTCGCCAGGGACGGGAGATCAAGCGTCGCTTTTGGATGAATTTTCGCCATATGATCAGCTGAATTGTTTCATGCACTGCAAGCTCCTTGTTAGAGAGCTTCTTAAAGGGGCTTCCCTGTAGTTGTCCTTGTAGTAAATTATAGAGGCTGACTTCATACGAAGAGGAAATTCGCAACATAACATATTAGATTAGATATGGTCTTGCCCAATAGGAAGATGGTATATGAGTTATCTTAATGATCTAGATAAGAGCATGGTTATAATAAGAGAAATTTGAAGGCGGCATATAAAGTTGAAAAGTATAGTATAAAAATTTAGTGCCAGGCAACTGAGGCTGTGCATATCAAGAAGACATAACATATACGCATGTATTATAAAGTAGCCTCTCTATACCAGTAGAACATATATGTATCATGTGTCATTGATTAGAAACAGCATACTTTAGTATGAACCGATCAGACTTTACTACACATGAATGATCGATCTCACGTCATTAGCAATTAAGATGATTTCTCCTAGAGGCGAGGTCCGAAGAGGGTTTTTTTGCGCTTGTAGATGAAGGAAGTATATACGCTATTGAACATATAGTGTGTTGCAAAGTACAAAAAATTATAGATTGGTTTTATGCAAAAAAAAAAAAAACAAACAAACATTTCATCTTGTCACCATTAATGTGTCTCTCAGAAACAAGGCCAGACGAGCATTTCTTGGCGCTTGAACCGCCGTTCTCGACACGGATGTCTCGTCCCATCATCTGACTGTTGAATTTAATTCGATGCACAAACCCTAAGCGGAGAGATTATATTAATTTCGGACTACGCAAGACTAATGTGCAATGGATGTGTTCCAACGTCGCTCCAAGTCTCTGCGTCATCTAACCCTTGGAGCAGCATATGAATTAGAGAGACGAGAGACGCATAGAAACAAAATATATCAATCGGGGCTTACTGTGGGCGCAAGGATAAGTAATAATTATATAGGATTGCATGTAGATACGTACCACTTTTTGATTACCTAAAGTCTTAATCGAAATGCCAACGACAAGTACATATATTTTACATTATTCACGTATACTTTTCAGATTACATCGTGGACATCACACGTGGTGCTTATCCATGGGTTTTGTAGGGATGCTGACGATAAAAATATTTATTTTTTGTTGAGCAATACACTATGTGCTGAAAGAGTGAAAACCATGGACGGCCGGCACTTTTCTTAATTATTTGATGTCGTTACCTAAATTGTCTTGGGAATGAGCTTGAAATAATGAAAGATAATGCTTTTTGAAGATGGTCTTAATAATGGATGCAATAAAATAGAATTTCTTTGATTGTAAGTAATGTCTTTGTATGTAGTGAAATTCTTCGAGTTGGCAGGCAAAAGCCTCTTGAATTTTGGGTAGATGTACGTATGCCTCCTCAATAGCAGGCTTCTTTCCTAATTTCCTTCGAGAACAAAAAAATAGAAGTAGCCAAACTATGTCAAATGGATACTCCAACTTTTTTCCGACAACACAATATGTGACGTGTCTGCGCATGATTCAATCTTCTGAACTTGCAAATGATAATGCGTGGTGAAAACTTGCACGTATTCAAGTGGTCAAACTCGTGAGTACTCTTATCCGAGGACATAACCTTGTATTACAACGTTAAAAAAGTACCCACTCGCTATTGATGTCGTTTTAGATTGATTCTATTGTAGATGTTGGATTAGCTAATTAGCCATCTCTGGATGCAAATTCAGATGATGATGATGATGATGATGATAATAAAAGTTACGTAGAGGAATAGTTAAACAAGCACAGAAAGTAAACGGTGACTACATGGTGAGTTTTACAATTACATGTTCAATTTAAGCTTTACAATAAAGTGCATGATCAATAAACATAATATCACTAATTGGACAAAAAGAGATATTGATTTTCAGTTTGGTCTTTCTTTGCTATCTTTCCTTCAGATTGATCAACGCAAGAGATTGCTTTTATTTAATTTCCAACCATATGAAACTGATTCTATAAAAACTTCCATCAATATCTACATGAGCCTATCATTTTCCATGACTTCGCCATCATTTGGGTGATTCTTCTATCAATTCTATAATAAGTGTTTAAGAAAAGATTGGGCAATCAAATAAAAGTTCGGTCTTAAACTTCGCTGAGCCTATCATTCTCCATGACTTCACCATCATTTGGGTGATTCTTCTGTCAATTCTATAATAAGTGTCTAAGAAAAGATTAGGTGATCAAATAAAAGTTTAGTCTTAAATTTTGTTGTCGTTCTTGTCCACATCATGTGACGTTGCACGACGATACGTCTGGCAACCACCAACGAATTGCAAACTAGACCAGATTAGTCATGTGAAATAAATATGATTATGACGATTAAGGAAATATTTTACTAATTTTGTGATTTTTTGGTCCGGGCCTGGTCAAATTTTATTCATTGGACGGGCTTTCAAAAGCGTTGAATTTGGATCTATGTGCTAAGAATTTTGACTTTTTAAGACGAGTAGCACTTTGACCCTTTATGGACATTGAAGTAAGGGGTCTTGACTTCTCCCCTGGACTCTAGGCATGTTGAAGGCCATTTGATATTCAAATCAACTTTAAAACTTAATGTTTCTTGACCTCCCTACTAGGCCATAGAATTCAAACCTCTTAGGCGCTTGGGACTTTTTTTTTTTTTTTTTTTTTTTGGGTCTAAAACGAAGCCTTTCATTCAAGTACGATTGGAATTACAACCCCATAGAAAGGGCATTGATACATAGCAAATCCATTAACATTTGTGGAGGTGAGAAAGCCCAATTAGGAGAAAGGGTGCCGCGGCCATGGGCCTTAGCGGCTTGGGACTTTACAAGGTCCAATTATTAAATATCACTAAAGGCCCATTTATTTCGCGAAAAATTATTGATTTGAAAAACATTTTCTTAAAAATGACTAATTGTATTTCTTGAAATAATTAGTCAATAATTTAATTTTTTCATTATCAATAACAATTTATGTCTAAACGTTTTCATAAACAATGAAAAGATTTTTCAGTTATTCATTTTTGTAAGTGATACAAATGATATTTTTAGGAAAATGTTCTTCAAATTAGTTATTTTTTGCAAAAAAAAAAAAAAAAAAAAAGGATCGTAACATTCTAATTAAATTTTTTAGAATTTTCATTTTACCAAAAATTTTAGAAACTTTTAAGTTTTTGCTTCGTGCCTCTCCCAACCTGGAGGCTCCTCATATGAATGTTTCATGGTTTTGTTTATTGGCCAATGAACTAATTTAGCCATTTGCGGAAACTTTGCAACTATAAAAGATTAAATCCCGTTTCATGATTTCATGTAAGTGTGGCTGCTGCCCAGCTACACTTACTTGGTGTGGGGAGGGTCATGACCCTCATCCTAGATTTGGGTGACGGCTTGCAAGCTTTTACCTACGATTGGCTAGGGTCGCGAGCCATTGGTCGCTTGGCGACCTCGGCCAACCCTTGCCCCACCTTTCTAGCCATAGTGGGGTGGCGGTAGCAATGGCCTCGGCTGACTACTCTTTTTTATTTAATATAATATTATTTATACTAAAAATTAAATTTGGATCAAAATAACGTCGTTTGAGGGTTATATTTATTGTTTTAGCCACATTGGCGCAATGTAAGTTAGAGAAAATAATAAAAAAAACACACGTTTGTATTTTCCGTTAGCCATATTAGATGAAATTAATGGAATGACTCAATTATATCAATTTGACAAATTTTAGGATTTGATATATTTTCAGAAAGTTTTAGAACTTAATTACACTTAAGTGACAAAATTTAGGATTTTTATATCGATTATATCCCTAGGATTTTTTTATGCAGCAGTGTGGTTCGTGTTTGTAAATCCTTATGGGACTAGCCCTATGGTCTTCCATAATTTTCAAAAATAACTGGCAAATTTCTCTATCTCACTAGTCTTTGATTCAATTCTCATGTCATCTTGTAGAGAGAGAAAGGCTCAAGCTCTCAAAATCTTCTCTCATAAACATTATTTATTTATTTATTTTAGAAATATTCTCTAATTATTCGTTAGGGAAGCCCTCATTAAACAAATCCGTGATCTTTTTTCCGGCTTTCGAAACGCATGGGAGGGACAGAAATGATGGAAATGAGTGATGATAAAAAGCGGGGCCCCTTCTCCAACCTCCGTGCACTAGCCGTTGAACTTTAAACTCCGCCGTTCCTTCAACGTTCGAAATTCGCATCTTCTATATAGAGATTCGTCAAGTCCCCATTTCAATCAAGCAAGCAAGCAAAAGAATCCCCAGCTTTCCTATCGAATTCCAGAAAGGAAAATGTCCGCCGTCAAGTCGAGAAACTCTTGCTCGTTCCCGAATCTCCTCCTCTCTTGCTTGAACTTCGTCCTCTTCGTCCTCTCCGCCGCGTCCTTCGCTCCGATAATCCTCCTCCGGACGCCCCCGACCTCGCTCGGCCTCGCCTTCCTCGTGATCTCCGCCATGTCGCTCGCCTCCTCCTTCGTGGGCTTCTACCCCACCTCGCCCGCTTCTGCTTCGTGACCCACGTCTCGATCCTCCTCGCCGCGCTGTCCGGGCAGGCGCTCGGGGTCCTGGCGCTGTTCACCAAGGAAGCGTCGAGCCTCTCGCTGCTGGGGTCGCGGCGGGACCCGAAGGAGGCCAAGGTCCTGGCGAGGCTGGAGTGCGGGGTCCTGACGGCCATGCTGCTGATGGAGCTGGTGGTGCTGGCGCTGACGTGCGCCGTGCACAGCTGCTGGGTGAGGGAGTACGAAGGGCTCGGCACGGAGCGGGACGCGGTGGAGAAGAAGCGGAGCATGAGGATCGCGAGGGTGCAGGAGGAATCGATGGCGAACGCGGCGAAGATGGCCGAGGTCAAGGCCAAAGAGCTGGACGAGAGGGTGAAGAGCAAGTACGGGCAGTGGGTGAAGACCGATTTCGAAGGCTGAGCTTCCATCCTCGGCTCGCTGCAGCAGAAGAAGTTCCTCGTGTCGGGCCACTAGTTGGCGGCCATCTTTTTTAGTATAGAGGTGTTGTTCGATCTGGCCTCTGCCGATCATGGAAGAGGTTAAACCTTTCATTTAGCCTGAGTCGAATTCGATTGAAGTGCTGCTCTTTGCTGCAATGTCTGCTTCATGAATCTCTCTATCAACGAACTTATTTTCTTGTATGTATAAAGAACAATCGGACATGGGAAAATGATATGAGCTTCGAAGATTCGGAAACATCGTGAACTGAAATCACTGATTTTTCGACATTCGGCTGGTGAGTTTTGAGAAGCGACTGGTGATATTTCGAAAATGTCAGTAGACCAGAAACCCGTGTGGAATCGTCGATCCGTCAGTCTACCTACGAGCTCTACGCGCTTCTACCGTATCACAGGCTGCGCTTGAGACAACGAGAAGTCCCACGGCAAGCGAATGGTCGGATTCTGGTTCCACGCTTGTCGTCAAGACCTCGTCCCCCAGCGAAACCCCGAGCTCGATTTCTTCTCTTTAACCTGTTCAGTAGCGAAGTAGAGATTGAGTTCATGTCCATACCATCTTTGAGAGAGAGAGAGAGAGAGAGAGAGAGAGAGAGAGAGACCCCCGAGTTTCTTGGTGATGCTGCATGCTGACTTGGAGGTACCGCCATGTCCTTGAATGAAGTAGTAGCTAGGTTGGTTCTTGTCTGTCCTGACCGTGACCTCGTACAACGACTCTCTTCTTAAAATTCAATCGCTTCTTGACTTGAAACAGCGCCTTTCACCCCGCCGAGCCAATCGATCCATAACCCTTCCATGTCTTGAACAAGCTACATTTCTTCACAGAGCAACAAAACATGCCTGCGATTAGTTGGACACCGATCCGATTTGACTCGTTTTCAGTTAGCCTTTTTCTTATCTATGAAAATTTTGTGGCAGGGATGGAATTTCGAGAGTAAGGCGCGGACCGCCCACTCTTGACACTTGAAGAGAGAACTTGAGCTGATTTTGTGTGTAAATCTTTTCTTACCTCCTTAAGAATGATGAATAGAACATTCCCTCCGCTGTCCATCAAATAGACCTCGCCGCTTCACTTGCAATCATCGTTATCTACCCGATAAACGATTCCGCAGCTCGAGTCGAAAACAGTGCATCCCATGCCGTTCATGATGATGGACTTCATCCACGCAGTGAAGACCTCTCGCTTAGTGGCGGTGTGATCACGAGAAGTCGTAGGAGATGGGGGATTAAGCGTTGCTTTCGGATGAATATTTGCCATTCGATCAGCTGAATTATTTCATGCACTGCAAACTCCTTGAAGAGAGCTTTATGAAGTCTCAGAAAATTCACAACATAAAAGTTTAGAATCAAGTCAACAATATGTACTGTTTTATCTCTGGTTTGAGTAGATTTTCTTTAAAAAAAGAAAAACAGTCTCCCATTTTGAAGATATATATACACACACGATCTCATATTAAATACAATAAAGGACATAAAAGGAGTGTCAAATTTTCTCTATCTTTATGAGAGATTGTAAGATGATACTTATGGGTTTTGCTTGAGGCCAAATCTAGGTGCGAGAATGGAAAAAAGTGTTAAAAAAGTTATAAACCTATTGCATTGGTATCAATTTAATCATAAACCTTTTAATAGTGTCAATTTAGTCCTAAACTTATTGAATTAATATCAATTTAGTTCTAAATCTTTTAACCTAATGCTAATTTAGTATTTTCGGCTAATTTTGACTGCACATTGTTGACACGAACGTCGATCAGCTTACATGACATGATTGGCGTAAACATAGAAAGCTTTAAAAAAATTTCGAATTATTTATTTATTTTTATTTCTTGTTTCTCTTGTTTTTTTTTCCCTTTCCTCTTCCTTTAGCAACCTCGCCGGCTACTAGCGAGGCTCGAGCCCTCGCTAGGGGCAGCATTCCTTGCATGCCCAACACGAGGCCACCCTTGTAGCCCCTGGCAAGGGTGAGCCTCATTAGGGGCTAGGGGAGGCATGACCTTGCCAAATCTAGAGAGGTTGAGCCTCGCCAATGGCCGGTGAGGTTAGCTAGAGGTTGGCAATATCACTTGCCTGTAGCTAATGGCTATAAGTGACTAGCTAGAGGAAGAGGAGAGAAAAGAAAAATAAAAAGAAAAATAAAAACTCGAAAAAAATAAAAAATAATATTAAACTTGTCCATATCATTACATGGGCCATGTCACATAAGCTAATCGAGTTAATGTTAGTAATATCTAGCTAAAATTAGCTAAAAGAATTAAATTGGCACTAGGCCAAAATGTTTTGGACTAAATTGATACCAATAAAATGTTTATGACTAAATTACTACAAATGCAATAGATTTAGGATTTTTCCGACACTTTTCCCAAAAACACTCTAGCATATGAGCGATTATTAACTCTGTATTCTCTAGATTCATAGTGGATTTCTTGCAACTCGCTCTCCTTGTGGAGTAAGTGTCGATACTCGAACTGAACTGCACAAACTTTTAGTGTCCTTTATTGTTTCTTATTTATTTCTCAGGTGATTTTACATTGATTTAACTGCAAAATGTTATTAGCTTCCATGCTATATTACAACATATATTTTGGACCTAAGTTATCTTATTTGACAACCAACTTTGACATTGTTTAGTTTAATGAGCTAGATAAAGGGCACGGTTATAATAAATGACATCCAAAGATGGCAAATGAAGTTTGTAAGTATGGTATAAAAAATTAGTGTAAGGCAACTAATTGTGGGAGTGCATAGCAGAAGCCTAATATTTTCACTTGGGGAGACCGTCAAGAGAGAGCTAGAGCTAGAGCTGATCAATATATTCAGTTGGATTTACCTGCATTAAAAAATTTAAGCCATTAAGTCATGAATCAACTATGATATATTAATAACTCAACACCATACCAATTTTCTGATATGAGACTTTTCTAACACAACTCACAAGTGTATCCAAACAACTAACACTATACATTTCAAGAAGGCATATGGTAATAAAGTAGCCTCTCTATAGGTTGAGAAAGCATACTACATAAGATAAGGACGGTATTGGTATTATAACTACCGCATGTCCACTTGGATGTTAATTTTTATCAAATGATCATTTTAAGTTTTATGACTTTTATAGAGCAATCGTCTAAGTAATTTCGATGGCTGAAAATCTGACATGACTAATTAACTTAAATAAACGCTTTTAAATTTTTTTGACACTAAACTGATCATTCATAAAAGTTTTGATACTAAAGTTGTTAAAGGTTTTTGCACAAGGCATTTAAAATTGTGCTCGTGCGCAATTATGTATCAAACAACATGATTAAATGCATTAAATTTTCACAAGGCGAGAAATTGAGGTTAAATTGGTTATCCAACATTCCATAGCATCGATCCTCATAGTAGATCAAAGAGAAGAGTCCATTTCCGTAAGGCTCCAAACTTTATTGTCCAATCTCAAAACTAAGATACTTTAAGGGTTAATATAAATTCTCTGAATAATTGAGTGAGAACAAATCAGACTTACCACTTACCACCGGCTCAGGTGGCTCCGCTGGGTAGGCTCTACAACATCCTCCTCGGGGAGGGCGGGAGTTCGAAGTCTCTGCAACGCAAGTTGCAGGGAGGCTGGCGGATCATTAGACGATTTAAGCATGGCGTCGGGGTGGTGGTTTCCCGCTAGCGTCACCAAGGGGTTTTTTCTGTCGGTCAAGCCGGTTCCTCCGCATCCAAAAAAAAAAAAAAACAAATCGAGACTTACCACCCCATGTGGTGGCCATGTTGGCTTGGGCTTTCATCCCCCTCACGAAGGGGGACGGGTTCAAATCTCAGCGTGGTCGCTAGTGGTATTAAGTGTGGACGTCGTGGTGGTGGGTCATGTGCTACGGCGCGGCTGTCGGCTACAAGCTGGTTCCTTCTTTCTCCAAAAAAAAAAAAAAACAAATCAAACTTTGCTAAACACGATCGATTCATTTCGTCTTGTTAGCTATTAGAGGTAAGGTTGGATGAGGATTTCTTTGCACTCGTGGATAAAGAAAGTATATCGTGTACCAGATATATCATATGTCAAAGATCATAATTGAGATATTTCAAAAATTCAAAAAAAAAAAAATGTTTCATTACATTTAGGAACGAACGAACACCGAGGACTGATTTCGCCTCGTCAGTAAGGTACTTCCTCATCCACCGATGGAAGGGTTGGTCCCAATTCTTTTTGGAGGCAATCAAAAATCAATTCCAATGAACAATTTTTTGTCTCTTTTTTTCCCAGTGAACATCAAAGTCTTGGGTACCACAAACAACCCTGGGGCCGCCGTTGTCCTGTCGAGCGAACACCTAATAATAAAAACGGCAAAAGCCGCCAGCTCATAAGACAATAATGTAAATACGAACCGAGTCGGCATCAACTCTCTGTCCTTAAGCTTTACATGTGTCCTTACCATATTTGATTGGCGGTGCTGTACGAGAGCAGATAGGGTCTTCCAAGTTGGACCCGACACCATCGCTCATAGTTGGGAAGAAGAAAGGGGAGCCCGAGCGAGCATGTCCTTGCCTTCGAACCGACATTCCCAACATGAGCAGCATGTGCATTAAAGAGACGAAAGACGCGTACAAGTAGAATATGTCAATCATGGCTTGCTCTTGGGACAAGGATAATTAGAAATCACATATGATTGCACGTATTTTCCATCACGAGGATGCCGCTTTTGATTGCCTAAAGTCCTGATTAAATCCTCACCACAAGTATATAAGTTATTACATTATTTTCGTCGTATTTTTGGAATTATATAGATCCGTGGATGTCACACGTGGTGCTTGTCCACTGGGTATATCATCATTTATTTTTTGTTTTTTTGGCCATAAAATAGATCACAAGAATGCGCTTTTGATTGCCTAAAGTCCTGATTAAATCCTCACCACATGTATTAAAGTTATTACATTATTTTTGTCGTATTTTTGGAATTATATAGATCCGTGGATGTCACACGTGGTGATTGTCCACTGGGTATATCATTATTTTTATTTTTATTTTTTTGGCCATAAAATATGTGCTGAAAGAGTGAAGACCATGCACGCCACTTTTTCTATTATTATTTCATGTCACCACCTAACTTTTCTTGGAATTTAGCTTGAGCGGTCTAAAGATAATGCTATGTATAGGTGGTGTTAATAATGCATGCAATAAAATAAAATTTTCTTCGATCGTGAATAATGTCTTTACGTGTAGAGAAATTCCTTGACTTGACAAGCAAAGCCTCTTGGCTTTTTATGTAGATGTACGCCTCCTCAAATCAGGTTTCTTTCTAATTTCTTGGAGAAAAAAATAATATTAAAAAAAGGCCAAACCAGGTCGAATGCAGAACCCAAACTTAATGTGTGGCCAAAAATTGGTCTTTCTGATCAGATAAGTTCGAGTGATCAAACTAGTGAAAAAGGTGATTATTCTTATTAAAAGGTATACCCTTGTTTACCACACTTAAAAAAGGAAAAAAAAACCTCTTTTTACTACCAAACACCCTTAAAAATTTCGATTGTACTTTTATTAATGACGTTCTAGATCGATTCTGTTGATATAAGTTGGATTGGCTAATTAGCCATCTCTATATGCAAATTCAGATGATGATGAAAGTTTTAAATCATATGATTGCATAGTGAAGAAAAGGAAATAAGTGTAATTAAATAATAAGTTTTACAACGACATGTTCAATTCAAGCTCTATAATAAAGTGCATGATCAATGAATATAATATCATCAATTGGGCAAAGAGATATTGGGCTTTGGTTTAATCTTCCTTTGCTATCTTTCCTTCAAATTTATCGACAAAAAAAAAAAAAAATACAATTATCTAGGTGTTTCTTGTTCCAATTCCAAAAGACATGGTTTAACGATCATAATATAAAATTAACCGAATGCCAATTTGGCCCAAAAACTTCGCTGTTGTTGGCGTCTGCATTGTGTAACATCGCACGACATGCTGATTGTTATTAGCACGGTGGGCCCCTGAAGAATTGCTAATTAGATCATATTAGTCATGTGAAATGAATTTGATTATGACAATTAAGGAAACGTTTTACTAATTTCTTTGATTTTTGGTCTGGGGCAGGTGAGATTTGATTCACTGGGCCGTGACAATGGGCTTCCAAAACGCCATGAATATGGACCTAAAATGTGCTTAGAATCTAAGGGGCCCTACCGAATGTTCACGCCGCCATCAATTTAATTAGCATTTTAATTTTCTTTTATCCTTTTTCTTTTGTTCGGATTTTTTTTCCTTTTTATCTTGATCCGGAGGACTTTTTGAATTTATAGCATGAGTGGCGGTTTGACTTTTCATGTGCATATTAAATTAGCGGAGTTGACTTCCTCCTTGCACCTAGGCAAGTTGAAGGCCATTTGATGTTCACATGACGTCCCAACCAGGACATAGAAGTCAAACACCTCTAGCCCTCTAGTGTCTCTACGAGGTTCAATTGTATAATTGTCAGGGGCAACAAAAAATTGGAAAGTCTACATTTAATGTACCTCTGTGTAGTTTCATTTTCAAGGGACTAGCTCTAGCAACCTATATAAATTAATGACAAATTTGGTTAATTAGTAACTTATTTGTCCACCATGTCTGCTCTATTTTGGGCTGGTTTCAGTAATGGTTTTTGATCATATTGACTAAACTCATGTTGACCCTGATAATATATGACGTAATGACATTTTCTAAGATTATTCATATTGGTTGTTAAAATGAAACTGTTCATGTGATACGAATGTATTAATTTGGGGTAAATGCGATATAGATGTATTGGTTTGGAATTTTTCATTATATAAAAATTAGCTTATAGTTCATTATAGTTCATCGTTGATAACCAAAAGACATAAAATCAATGATTAGCAGTTAATAATCAAATCATCGCCTGTTTTTTCTTTTCTTTTCCACTTCATCAAGGGTGCAAATATTTTCCATCTTTTTTAATCATCGCCATCAAGTTAACCACCATCTACCTAATCTTTATTGGCCTGTTTCATTTGGTTTTGCACCAAAGGGGTTTGCTCTCTATAGGAGGATTGAAGGGATCGGGCAAAAAGCTAGTCTTGAATCAATTTAGTTGCAGAATCAGTAAAATCTTACCACTCCACATGATTCTACAATTTTTTGAATAATGATTTTACTAATTTTACGATTTCGAGTGCGAATGAAATTGTTTGATGAAATTTTAGTCGTAGAATCACGATCTTGATGATATTGCCAAACAATTATGAATTTAACCCTTTTAATTCTCACGGAAGGAGTGCGTGCCTTATGGCTTAACATACTTTGCTTCTCACTTCCTGAGCGATACGGTAATATTTCACATAAATTGTCATAATCAAATCGAGGTCTCTTTCTTAATAAAATGGAAGACAAGCCATCTTCGACAATATCGGGAATTAAGATGAATTACTTACTTTAACATTAAATCAAATAATTATTCATAAATAAGAATTCAATCAGTGAATTCATTGGTATTGATATATTTATTCCACGGTCGCATTTTTTATTATGCGATATTTCAATCATTTTACTTATTCCTTCCAAAAGTTGGAGGAAAAATGGTCCAAAGAAAATGATGCCGACCCGGAGATTTTTCATTTTTCTCTCTCCTCTTTTTGTCCTTTTCCCTTTTCCCTGGCCAACTTTTTTTTTAACCTCATTTTCGAGTCGATAGCGGTCCATATATATATATATATACATATATTATTTATTTCCAACTCGACAAGCGTCCGAAAAGTCTTTTTTCTGCGCCACGGGAGAAAAGAAAACGCAAGGCCATGAGAAAAACCAAAAACACAATCCGAGAAAACGAAGGCAAGAAAAACAGAGGCGAGAAAAGAAAAGAAAAAGGAAAAAGCATTTCGACAAACACATGGAGGGAGAGAGAGGGAGGGAGAGGAGAAGGTAGAATTTTCCATTCACGCTTTTTCCGTGATCGCTCTCTCGGTCGTACGCACGAGCACGCATATGCATACACCTGTTGCATGCAATTATCACCGTCACGGTAATGCCGAACGCGGGCGCATTTGGCCGTTCGCATAAATCGAGAAGGAGGAAAAGTCGTTGATTGAAGCAGCTTGGTGGTGTTCCGGGGGTTAGGTTTTGGGATGGGGGCTCGGGTAGGTTCCCATTTCGTGCTGTCGTTTTTGCTTTCGGAGCGTTGCGGGGTCGGGCTCTTC
This sequence comes from Eucalyptus marginata, assembly GCA_014182565.1. Lineage (NCBI taxonomy): Eukaryota > Viridiplantae > Streptophyta > Magnoliopsida > Myrtales > Myrtaceae > Eucalyptus > Eucalyptus marginata. Next base: position 40,770,176 of record CM024587.1, on the reverse strand, counting down.
CCTCGGTTTTTTTTTTTTGGTGGGTTGTTTGATTTGGGGTCGAGACGTTTGCTGGAGCTCGCGTTGATTAGTGGGGTTTAATGTTTCGTTGGTGGAGGGGGCGGGTTTTGTCGAGTGTTGGGCAGGTTTAGTTGGTGCTGGATGGAGAGTCTAGCTTTTGCTGTTCCGGGGTTTGAGTTGGAGTTGGGTTTGTTTATTGAGACTGAAATTTTGCGTGCTTTTATCGAACGACGGACCTGAATTTTATTGTTTTGATGTCAGATGTGGCTGCAGAGAGTTGATGTCGTAAGAATTCGGATTCGCTCAGGGAGAATCGCAGGTAATTTTGATTCCTTTCATTTCCTTTTTGATTTTTCTTTTCTGGGTAGGAAATGTTTTGCTTTAAGTAATTGTGCTCGGGTGATTCTGGTTGAAGCTATTTAAGCTTTAATGCGGTCCCTGGATTTTGCGATACAATTTACGCACCTCTCTGGAAATAGAAATTGCCCATTCATGTTTGGTAGGGAATTTTGGTCGTTGGGTCGTATGTAAAGTATCCAGAGTATTTTTCTTTTGGCTCTCTAAGTGGTTAATTTTGCTCTGCCGGTGATATTTATGGCGTTTTGCTTTGATGTGCTTTTTCCAGGTTGTTGATTTTCCTAGTTTGGTTGTGGTGGACTGTTGGACTTGGCAAATGAGAATATCGGGATGAGGGGGCTTGGGTGGGAAGTTGTCGATGGGCACCCCCGACAACAAACTATCCGAGCTGGTTGACTTAGTGAAGTCCTGGATCCCTCGGAGGGTCGAGCCAGCGCAGTTATCGAGGGACTATTGGATGCCTGATCACAGCTGCAGGGTATGTTATGAGTGTGATTCCCAGTTCACTGTCTTCAATCGCAGGCATCACTGTCGAATTTGTGGACGAGTTTTCTGTGCTAAGTGTACGGCGATTCCATTCCCGCCCCATCTGATGAGCAGACGACTGGACGGGAAGATTGGGAGAGGATCAGGGTTTGCAACTACTGCTATAAGCAATGGGAGCAGGGCATAGCGGCAGTTGATAATGGAAATGGTGCCAGTGCACCCACACCTGGCCTTAGTCCATCACCGTCTGCAACAAGCTTGGGGAGCACCAAATCAAGCTGCACCTGTAATAGTGGCAGCAGTACTGTGGGTTCCACTCCTTATTTAACTGGACCTTATCAGCGTGTGCCTCGCAATTCCGGTCTTAGCCCTCAATCTTCTCAAATGGATCCAACTGCAGTCGAGCAAGATGATGTAGCTTCTGGGACAGGAATACCACCCTACAAAGATGCAGGGGATCGATCTTCTAACCAGTACAGCTTCTGCATAAATAGGTATCTCTTGCTCATGCTGATATGGTTAGCAGTGTGGGGAGTCATACCCCTCTGCTTTAATTTCTTCACAGATGTCAATGCATCAGTATGTGCTCCTGCATCTGTGTTGCTGGTGTTATTTAAATCCAAGAACATTTCAGATGCGTATGAGTCATAGAAACTAGCTTACGTCAATTCCCCGCCTTGAGAGTTTCTTTCTCTAATGCGGTTGATTAGTTGCTTAAGAAAACTACCATGTTCTAAGGTCTAATAAACTGACTTATTCAAAATTTCTTATTCATACCAGGAGTGACGATGAATATGACTATTACGGTGGGTATCCTTCAGATTCTGAGTCCAGGCAATATTGTCCTGTAATTGTAGATGATATTGCCCGCATGTATGGACCATATGAAGCCCATCCTGATGAAGATAACATCAGTTCTAAAGATGTCAGTTGCTCCCCCGTACTTGAGAATTTTGCCTCCCCAGTTGTAGATGGTAGTAAAGAAGTAGGGGATCCAGAAGGGAAATTGCAGCAGGGTCTGGATAGTGAAGCTCCTATGCATGACTTAGAAGAAACTGATACAGAACCTGTTGACTTTGAGAACAATGGGTTACTTTGGCTCATTCCTGAGCCAGAGGATGAGGAAGATGAAAGGGAAGCTATTCTATCTGACGATGAGGATGGGGAAGGCACCAGCGGAGAGTGGGGTTATCTACGCTCTTCAGACAGCTTTGGTATTGTGGAGTACCGTAGCAGGGACAAGTCAAATGAGGAGCACAGGAAGGCCATGAAAAATGTGGTGGAAGGGCATTTTAGGGCTTTGCTATCCCAACTTTTGCAGGTTGAAAACCTCTCCATGGATGATGGAGATAGGAAAGATAATTGGTTGGATATAATTGCATCTCTTTCTTGGGAGGCTGCCACACTTCTTAAGCCTGATATGAGTAAAGGTGGAGGAATGGACCCTGGTGGATATGTGAAGGTTAAATGCATTGCATGTGGGCGGCGGGATGAGAGGTACTCTTGTGGGCATGTGACTACTTTATTTAGAGTTATTTATTCTGCTAAAGCTTTTTCTCTCCTTTTCTTGTAAGTTTCATTTATCTGCTTCGGGTGTGTTGCATTGTTTAAAGGATTCTTCTCCTCCCAAAACTGCCAGTTGGGCACCTGTCAAAACTTTTACTTTATATAGTAGCTGTGCCCAAGGCTAACATGCTTCTGGGCAGTTGGTTTTCATGGACAGTACAGCATCATATGAGGTTATTAGTCCCCATCATAGGGCTAAGGTGGTATAATTATTGAACAGGTGGTAGAAACTTGTTAAATTTCTGCTTCCTGCACTTTCAATATTGCTAGCTGTTTTCCTAATTGATCAGATTTTAGTAAAGATCAACATTTTTCATTGAGGTATTCGTGGGCAGGTTATGTGAAGTGTCTTGTCCATAATATATAAAACTGGCAACGTGAATTTTGCTGTATAATAAAGTGAAAGTGAAGTCAATGCAATGAAATACTTGAGCTGGACTTTGATGGTAAATTCTCTGCTAAGTATCAAGTTTAACCTGAGCTTGATTAAACCTCAGCTGGCCGAACTCAACTCAACAAGATATTGAAAGTTTTGAGTGGGACTTGGTTGTTCCTGATTGCCACAGTCGAGTTGTTATTTGGGCTAGAGCATCGACTTCAGGTCGAACTTGATTGTGGCAATAAAGACAAAGCCTACACTGTCATGTTGTATGAAGGGTAGATTAGAGACTGAAATGCTTGATTTGATTTATTGAAGTGTTTGGGTGAGCTATGCAGATCATTGAGCTTTACTTGGTTGATGATCTGATTACTTGGACACTATCATAACTTAATTGAGCTAAGATAGGTTAATCAGTCCATTGTGATTATTTTGCTTGAGAGTGCAATCCCATATTTTTTAATTTTCACCTCAAGAGATTCATTTTTAGTTGTTTGCTCATCTTGCTTTCTCGCATCTTTTTCTTTGAACTCATGAATTTCATGGACCTGATTTCAAGTTTTGATAATGTTTGCACAATGTTGTCATTGAATCTGATGAGATGTGTTAATTTGTTGCGTAAAGCCATAAATTTAGAGTTACTTAGTTTTTATCTCTAAATTGTGTCATAACTTATCTGTATTCTTCCTTTCTTTATGACTGAGCCCCATAACCTTTCTTATTTCATCAGGTACCCCGCTTCCCTAGACTATACGTTGGGTTTATTGTCACTGTTCTTAACACTTATCATTAGACTGACATGATGATGTCAATTTTGTTTGCTCAGTAAGGTGGTCAAAGGAGTTGTTTGCAAGAAAAATGTGGCTCACAGGCGGATGACTTCGAAAATAGATAAGCCACGTCTTCTAATCCTGGGAGGAGCTTTGGAATACCAGAGGGTTACTAATCATCTATCAAGCTTTGATACATTGTTGCAGCAGGTTCATATGTTATTGCTTTCCGTTCTCACTATATGACTAAATCACGGCTTTGTATCCAAGTATTTACAATCTTTTAGTGTTAAAACATTTTATCTTAACTGATTTAAGTTTTGTGCTTCCTGCAATTTTAGGAAATGGACCACTTGAAAATGGCTGTTGCAAAGATCGATGCGCATGATCCGGATGTTCTTTTGGTAGAGAAGTCTGTATCTCGCCATGCGCAAGAATATCTTCTTGGCAAAGATATTTCCCTTGTTTTGAATATTAAGAGGTCACTGTTAGAGCGTATAGCTCGCTGTACTGGTGCACAGATAGTTCCTTCAATTGATCATCTAACATCACCCAAATTGGGGTATTGTGAGACGTTTCATGTGGAGAAGTTGATAGAAGAGCATGGTAGTGCGGGCCAAGGAGGAAAGAAATTGGCAAAGACACTGATGTTTTTTGAGGGTTGCCCAAAGCCCTTTGGTTGTACTGTAAGTCTGGCATAAATATCTTACTACATACTGAGTGAACCATCTTCCCTGCCCTCTCCCTCTTTCCTGCTTGATCAGATGGAAACGGTGAAAATCAGGGATCTGTGCTTGATCTGATATGGTTGACTGGTGCATTGCTTGATAAATTTTCTCAGTGGACACGAGGACTCACTGTTACATCATGGTTTTGCTTTAATATTTATGAGATCTTCCCAGATTCTATAGCAACAATTGATAGCTTTAGTTCTTTAAATGAGGTGGTATATCGGTTACAATCTTTATTTAGGCCCATTGCTGCCATTAGTGTAGTTGCTATTTTTGTGTTGAAATCACGTTTTCAGATGAACTTTTACCTCCTTGGTACAATTTGAATAAAATCTCCATGCTAGCGGAAAGAAATGAGACTATAAAAGGTGGATTTAGATAAGTCCTTTGACTAAATTATGGCTATTAAAAGCAGGATGTGATGACCCTTTAAAGTGACAGCATTTTTTTTGTTTAAGTTTAGAAGGAATAACGAGCAGATAATAGTGGGAAAGACTTGCAAGGATCTTTTTTAAAAAAAGGTGGCAATTGCAATGTTGTGGAGTTGGTAGGCTACCCACAATAGGTTATTAATGCTGTCAATATTATTGGCTTTCAGAGGAATTTCAATTGTCCCACTTCCCATGAATGGCACCGGGAGGATTAGATTAGCTCTTTTTGGGCCATTGGACTTAATTGAGGTTATGATGTACGTCAATTGTAAAGGTTCCTTTTAAGTTGATTGTAGTTTTAATTTAGAACTCTTGAAAATAATTTTCTTGTAAGAGCAATTTTTTTGAAATAACTTTGCTTTATGCATTTAGTTCTCTCCAATAGTTTTTAATTGTATATAGGGAAAATGATACAAATGTTCCCTAAACTTCAGCACAATGTGCAATGTTGTCCCTGAAGTTCAGGGACCGCATCGAGTAGATTAAAAGTTTAGGGACCACATTGTGCATTGAGCCAAAGTTCGTGGACTATTTATGACATTATCCCTTATATATATAACAGCATCTGTCAGGGTTGAATGAGATTTTCCATTTATCAAGATATAAATGAACAAAATGGCTTTTCTTGGCAATGTATTGAGTTTGTTGTTTTCCGTATGACCAAGAAACGTCCTTTGCTTCAGATTTTGCTCAAGGGCGCCAATGGGGACGAGTTGAAGAAGGTAAAACATGTTGTTCAGTATGGAATTTTTGCAGCTTACCACTTGGCACTAGAGACATCATTTCTTGCTGATGAGGGCGCATCACTCCCAGAGCTACCTTTGAGATCACCGATAACGGTTGCATTACCTGATAAACCATCAAGTGTTGAGATCCATTTCCACCGTACCTGGTTTCTCTGTCACATCTGCTAGTCCTTCGGATGCACGACCAGTTAGTGAAATGAGTTTAGATAAAGGCTTTACCTTAGGCAGATCCTTGCCTGCCAACACTGACAAAATGGAAGGTTCGAGGTCTCTCTTTCCTTTTAAAGGTTCTATTCTTAACCTTCATATAAGGACTCTTATCTTAGTTCTACTTGTTCAGTTGTCCCATTCACCTTTTCTTTCTTTTTCCCCCTTTCAGGTTTGCATAAATTGGATCCTAAGAGCAATGAACTTTTGTCAAACCATTATGCAGAGAATTTTAAGGTGGGTGGAGGGGAATCTTTTCCAATGACATCTGCCAGCGCATTCAAAGATGGTTCTGATAGCAGTTTTGTCTCTAATGCTCTTTCCACTTCTGAGAAGGTCGGACAAAGTGACGATTATAGGCATGGCAATAATATTACATTGCCAGCAGATAATGTTGGGAAATCGGATTTGGCAGCTGCAAAAGATGGGAAAAATTATAATGGGGAAATGGGCTCTTCAAAAGAAGAGTTTCCTCCTTCTCCTTCCGATCATCAGAGCATTTTAGTTTCTTTATCCACAAGGTGTGTGTGGAAAGGAACTGTATGTGAAAAGGCTCACCTCTTGCGCATTAAATACTATGGATGCTTTGATAAGCCCTTGGGCCGGTACTTACGGGATCACTTGTTTGACCAAGTATTACCTTTATCCTTTCCTTACTAATTTTTCTCACACTGAGCATAGCTTTTGCAATAGCAACTCCTGCCCCCTTGCTCATCCTTTTCCTTCAGAAGCATGAGCTACTATTAACGAACTCGGTTTTTGACAGAATTACCGTTGTCGCTCATGCGACATGCCATCAGAAGCACATGTTCATTGTTGCACTCACCGGCAAGGCAGCCTGACAATTTCTGTCAAAAAACTTCCAGAGTTTCTCTTACCAGGAGAACGTGAAGGAAAAATCTGGATGTGGCACAGGTGTCTGCGGTGTCCTCGAAAAAATGGCTTTCCTCCGGCAACTAGAAGAGTACTTATGTCTGATGCAGCGTGGGGATTATCTTTTGGGAAATTTTGGAGCTGAGCTTTTCCAATCATGCTGCTGCAAGTAGGGTTGCTAGCTGCGGTCATTCACTGCATAGAGATTGTCTCCGCTTCTATGGGTATGGTTCTTTCATCACTAAGATCCTATACATGCTATTGTCCAAACACACAAAAGAAAAAAAAAAGTCTCAGATGTACTGGCACTTACTGGGTTGATAAGAATGCCTTTAGTTTACTCATTTTGCATTAGGAAGAACAGATTCTTCCAGAGATTATGTACTTAGATATGCCATGCTGCACTGAGTGAAGACAGGCTGAGAAAATTAGTTGTGGTCCCTTTTGGCATGGATTTTGAAGTTATAGGAATACTCTGCTTCTGTTTGAGCAAACCTTTGTAAAATATGACTTGGTTAAGAAAGATATTTTCTTGTTAGATTAAGGACAGGGCTATTTCCACCTCCTAAATAACTAAATGCACCGTCATTTACACTAAAATGACAAAATTGTCCTCAATCTTTTAATTGCAGTTTAATGTGATGGCCCCAGTCCATTGTTTTCTATTTTTTCTTTTTCTATTTGGAAAATTACCATAATTAAACATTTCACATGTTTGGTTTTATAGCATATTAAAGAAAAGTGCATTCTCAGATATTCTTACAATGTTTTACTTGTAAAATTATCTCACTAATAATAAGGAAAAATGACATTATTTGATATAGTATGATACTGAAAAGTCTCTTCTTCATCGTAGATTTTATAATAACTTATCTATTTTTTGTCCCTCTTATCTCAAAAAAGCTCACTTTCTTGGTGAACTTTTTATCAAGTTCATTAGTCTAAAATATATATCAAGTCTCTTTATTTACTATATCAAAGAATTTATCTATTTTTCTTATTATATTGGCAAGACACTTTTATTCAAAGCATGTAAGATGTAGAGGAATATTTAGGAGTACATTGAAACCATTATGCACAATAAGGTATCTTGATTTTTTTCATAAATAGTTCATAGATGATATTAATTTTTGGAAGAAAAAGCTACCAAAAATCTAAAACTTTTGCCTAATGTGACAAATTTACCACGAATTTTTGTGACACAAAAACCCCAAACTTGGTCAACGTAATAAATTTACTTCAAACTTTTTTTTGTGGCACAAAAAACCCTAAATTTGTATTTGCGTGATGCATTTATCCCAAACTATACGGCATTTTCGTCTTTTATTTATTTATTTTTTATCGTGTTTCCTTTTCTTTTCTTTCTTTTTCTTCTTTTTTCCCCTCCGCTATGGCCAGCGGAGGGAGGTCGGACTCAGGTGAGGGTGGCCCTCACCGGCGTTGGGCAAGGGTCTCCCTCGCTTGGGCTGGCGAGGGCGGGACAGCCCTCGCCGACCTTGCCGACCCTGTGCCCTCGCTAGATTTAGCAAGGGCATTCCTTGCCAGATCCGGCCTAGGCAAGGGTTGCCCTCATTGGATTTGGGGAGGGCGGCCCTCGCCTGATGGCGGAGGGAAGAGAGAAGAAGAAAAAGGGGAAAAAAAAGAAACGAAAAGAAAAAAAGGAAAAAAAATTTAAAATGAAAGACAAAAATGCCCTTCAGCCATAGGGTTTGGGGTAAATGTATCACAGTTGCCAAAGTTTGGAGTTTATTGTGTCACAAAAAAAGAAATTTGGGGTAAATTTGTCACATTGGGTAAAGTTTAGGGTTTTTGATGGCTTTTTCCCTAATTTTTGTCAATCCAAAATATTGATATTTCATTGGCATTTTCAAAAAGAAATTCTTACTTTATCCATAAATTTCATCTACTTAACAATTTATCCATACATTTGATCAACAACATAGAAAAGAACTAGATTTCTTGGAAATTTCTCTTTTGGACAAAACACATTTTTATGGAAGTAATATCTATTTTTTTTTTAATATTGTCTTTAATATACTTTAAAATTTTACAATAAACAAAAACTAAATATATATGAAATTCTTAATTATAATAAGCAGATCCTACATATATATATAGAAAAACTAAAGAGAGGAAAGTAAATAAATTTGGGACCACCAACCTGAATTGCAATTGAAGATAGAGGGCAATTTTATCTTTTTGATGAAAATTGAGTGGGTTTAGTCATTTATGCGGTGGAAATAGCTGCCCTAGATTAAAAAGAGATGATGAGTAATTATCTTTAGGTAAGTTGTGTATGCTTGGCACTCACATAGGAAGATTTGTTCCTGGTGGTTCAATAAAGGGGTTGATCAGGGGCCTGGGTAGCTTCATTCAATTCCACTTTTATAGCATCTAAGGACCTATTTGGCAGCTGCTTCTGCTCCCAAAAGGTGTAGCAATTCTTTTATAATTAGAATCCGACTGAAGCACTGAAAGTGCTTTTTCTTTGGGAAGCATCCCAAGTGTGTTTTATGGGCTTTTGTTGGATTGGCTATTCTATTAATAGATCTTTTATACTATCAGTAATTTTTATGGACAACAAATATTCAGGGGAGCTCATTTCCAGTCTGAAAAATGTCAAAATCAATATAAGCATATATGAATTTTTGTTTTTCATAATAGCAGATTCAGATATCACTTGCCAAACACCAATGGCGTGTCGCAACAAGGCACAAGAGCTACATCACCAAAAGCTATAGCAATGCTCCACGAATAAAGTACCTTATAACTCAGGGCTAGCAGCTAATTGTTGCAATGTTCTGATGTATTTTCTAGGGCCTGCTGCTCTGACATAATTCTTTTTGATAATTCAGATGCATATATAGATCTTGACCTAGTCTCATCACGACACACTTCAGTGCTATCTGACATATTTTCTTACGTGTGCAGCTTTGGGAGAATGGTTGCTTGCTTCCGCTATGCTTCCATTGATGTTCATTCTGTTTATCTTCCACCAGCAAAAATTGAGTTTGACTATGATAATCAGGATTGGATAAAAAAAGAAGCAAATGAGGTGCAACTGATGGATATCCTTTTTTCTTGAATATTTTTTAATGATGGATGACATGATAAGTATTCACACCATTCTTTTGTTTAATAGGTTCATGAGCGAGCAGTACTCTTATTAAATGATGTTCGTAATGCTCTTCAAAGGCTAACAGAGAAATCACCTGCGATGTCACTGGAAGGCAGTGATAAATTATCAGAATCAAGAAATCAAATGGAGGAATTGGAAGAGATGCTAGTTAAGCGGAAAGCAGAATTTGAGGTGGGGTTCATTTCAACTTATGTGTATAATTAATAGAAAAAGAGGCAAATTAAAAATTCTTTCACATTCCAATCAGTTCAGTATGCCTGTGAAACATATCATACTGAATACTGATATATAATGGAGGACATTAGAGTTGCTGTATTTTGACACTAGTCAACTTCATGGAATTTGGATTGGTAAAGATTTATTTTCTTATTTTTTTTTAGTTTATTCCTTGCGTTTCCTTCCCTGTTTCTTGGTAGCCATGGCAATGAAGAGGAGGAAAGAGAAAGAGAGAAGTGGGGGGGGGCGCGGAGGAGGAGGTTTGGAGTGAAGTGGTGTGAGGGCAGTAGCATTCTCTTTCCTTTTCGCATGAGAGTTTTTATATATTTTTGGTCTGTCTGAAGATGGTTTTAAAGTCGTTAATATTTTGGCACTTAACTTCTTGGAGTTTGGTTGGTGAAGGCTATATTTTCTTCTTTGCTTCTTTTAGTAGCATTTTCTTTTCTTTTCGATTAAGAAAGTTTTTTTAGTCCTTTGGTTCTTGGAGGACAATGCCCATTTACACTATGTGTGACTAGGTAAACTTCATTATCAAGAGAATGTGTCCAATATTTGTTGTCTTTGATGCTGTAGATTCGTATTTATATTTTTAAGCATGGACCAAATGTTTAGCTACACGTTGATTTCTACTTGAACTATTGATGTAATTCATTATATGTGGTACTGCCCATTTTGGGACCCTCACAGGATTATGTTGTAGTGATGAGGGATCGGCCCTAGCAACCAAAATGTGTACAGAACTTAATGAAAAATTCTTTCTTCTTGATTTTGAGATTATTCACTCATGTTTAACATGATCATGCTTGATCAAGGCTATAGCTCTTTTCATTATCAGTTACAAAGTATAAATCTGTGAATAATAATTGTGAAGCAATCATTATGATGAACTCTAGTAGTGTAAAGACAACAGTTATGAAAAATATCATTTCCGCCTTAAAATGTAGGGTTTTCACTAGTTACATTCTTGTTGTCACAAAGCTGATTAGAGAACCCGCAGCAAGTAGAAAGAGAGAAAGAAAGAAGAGAGAAGGAATAGAGAGAAGGAGGAGAAGGAGAATGTAAAAGAAAGAAAGAGGGCTTAGTTTTCTGTAGTCACAGAAACCCTATACCCATTGTATTTATATTGAATATAAATTGTATATAACAATAATATCCTTATGTAAGTAAAAAAGGAAATAAAACTCTAATAATAAAGGAAACTTAATAAAGTAACTTAACACTCCCCCTCAAGCTGGAGCATATAGGTCACATATGCCCAGCTTGGAACAACCAGCAACAAAAGCAGGACGAAATAATGCTTTGGTAAACATATCAGCAACCGGATCTCTTAGAGGCAACCTTGGTAGTAGCAGCAGCTAGCAACAGTAGTAGTAGTAGCAGCAGCAGAAGTAGCAGTAGCAGAGTAGCAGTAATGGTAGTAGCAGCAGCAGCAGAAGTAGCAGCAGTAGCAGCAGCAATAGTAGCAGTAACGGTAGTAGTAGTAGCAGCAGAAGTCGCAACAGTAGCAGCAGCAACGGTAGTAGTAGCAGCAGTAGTAGCAGCAATAGTAGCAGCTAGCAGCAGCAGAAGTAGCAGCAATAGTAGCAGTAACGGTAGTAGCAGCAGCAGCAGCAGCAACGGCAGCAGCAGCAATAGCAGCAGCGGCAATAGCAGCAATAGTAGCAGTAACGGTAGTAGCAGCAGCAGCAGCAGCAACGGCAGCAGCAGCAATAGCAGCAGCGGCAATAGCAGCAATAGCAGCAGCAGCAGCAGCAATAGCAGCAGTAGTAGGAGCAACGGTAGTAGTAGCAGCAGCAGTAGTAGTAGTAGTAGGAGTAGGAGTAGCAGTAGAAGGAGTCATAGTAGTATCACTCATGACGCTGAAACTTTAGTGCAAGAAACAAAATAGCAACACTGATGTATAATTAACCAAAGGGAACCCAGCAAAATCAGTCAACCATAATCAATGAAGTACTCCGATTCTTGAATCCGCTGATCAGTAAGTGTTGTAATCCATATTCAGAAATCGAACATGATGAATCTGATATCTTCTGATCTCATACATATCGAGACTCAAAGAGAAAACCGATAAAAATTGCAACTTTAGGTGGCTGCGCACCAGCCCTAGGGGACTCTCAAACCAGCAATAGGATCAAGCAATCATGTAGTTAAACCCGCTCTGATACCATGTCACAAAGCTGATTAGAGAACCCGCAGCAAGTAGAAAGAGAGAAAGAAAGAAGAGAGAAGGAATAGAGAGAAGGAGGAGAAGGAGAACGTAAAAGAAAGAAAGAGGGCTTAGTTTTCTGTAGTCACAGAAACCCTACACCCATTGTATTTATATTGAATATAAATTGTATATAACAATAATATCCTTATGTAAGTAAAAAAGGAAATAAAACTCTAATAATAAAGGAAACTTAATAAAGTAACTTAACACTTGTTATGCTTGTGCATCATTCGGATCACTAAATAAACTAGTGGTAGTTAGGCTTCTGAAGATTTGACTGCCATGACATGTCTGCCTTATGATAAGTTTATTCATCAAATCACAGTCTTGCAGTCCTTTCTCATTTTTTCCACATAGGCAGAATTGTTTTATACTATAGTTACATTGCATGGCATAGAAATAATTAGAAAGAGCTTCTCTTGTAGAGAAAGATTTCCTTATTATTTGTTTATCATTTTTCAACATATGTTTTCTTTGCCTTATGCAGTCTCGTTTATAATTCTTCATTCTGCAGGACCTACTAGGAAAAGTGCTGGCTGGAGGGCTGAAAGCTGGCCATCCCATGATTGATATTCTTGAAATCAATAAATTGCGAAGCCAGTTACTCTTCCATTCTTACACTTGGGATCGATGCCTTATCCATGCATTGAGATCTAATAATAAGAGTCTGCAGGAAGGTTTGAACAGCTCTACTCAAAAACCTAGTACTGCTAAGGAGAAAACTGTCACTTCTGTGGAGAAGTTTGTTGAGACTGCAGCGCTTTCTAATACTGCTAAAGGCTTTAGCAGTTGTGATTCCTTTCTTCAGGAGAAAAAACCTCATGCGAGCCTTAATCAAGTTGAAAATGGCAGTGAAGGTGGTGAGGCAAATGGAGTTCTTGAAATAAAGAATTCAGACCAGGATTTAAACAATAAAAAGCAAAATGATACTTCTGTTTCTGCTCGTGCAACTATTGGCAATTCTGATCCCCTCGAATCTGGGAAAATTGTGCAGAGGGCCTTATCAGAGGGGGAGTTCCCTATAGTTGCAAACTTGTCAGAATCCCTTGATGCAGCATGGAGTGGTGAAAGTCAGCTATCGACTACGGCACCTGAAGTGAACAGCAATTCAGCTGCAACCAGTTCTTTAACTGTCTCAATTTCAGCCAAGGCAAGGTCTGAGTCAGATGTTCAGGGTAGTGAGCAAAATGGAAAGCCGACTACAAGTTCTACCACTGTATTCCCATCGAAGGGAGGTGAAAACTCGAACAGTCTAGCCAGTGTGGGAATGGGTATCCCAAATATCTATAGCTCTTTTAATACTTACACTGCTTATTATCAGAAGATTGGTATTGGTGAATACCATCCAATGTATGTCCTGTCATATTGGGAGTCAGAAAGGCAAAGTGGTGCCAGGTTTTTTTCTCCCAGTAGGTTTTAATGATACCATTGTGCCTGTTTATGATGATGAACCAACCAGTGTTATAGCTTATGCACTCACCTCACCAGATTATCATGCCCAGATATCTGACTGTGAGAAATCAAAAGATGGTCTGGATTCTTCGATCTCATTACCTCTCTTTGATTCAGTAAATTTACTCTCACTCAATTCATTGAATGACGCAACCTGGGATAGCCTTAAAAGTTTCGGATCAATGGATGAGAGTATCTCATCCACATCTGGATCTAGGAGCTCTCAGAGCATGGACCCACTTTTGTCCGCCAAGGATTTGCATGTTAGAGTATCTTTCAATGATGAGGGCCCTCAAGGAAAGGCCAAGTATGCCGTGACTTGTTATTATGCTAAGCAGTTTGAGGCTTTAAGGAGGATTTGTTGCCCATCGGAATTGGATTTTATACGGTCTCTTAGTCGTTGTAAGAAATGGGGTGCCCAGGGTGGCAAGAGCAATGTGTTTTTGCCAAGACCTTGGATGACCGGTTCATCATCAAACAGGTTACAAAGACAGAGTTGGAATCATTCATCAAATTTGCTCCTGCTTATTTTAAATATTTGTCTGAGTCGATCAGTTCTGGGAGTCCGACTTGCTTGGCAAAGATTGTTGGCATATATCAGGTATAGTGATTGTTCTCTTATGACGATTGCTGACATTTCTTTTTTAATTGTCTGGCCCAGAAAGCAGTCAGCATTTTAACAGCTTGCAGACATTTCCTTTTTAATTTTAATACATATGCAATAATAACAAGCAAAATGACGTATACAGCCATTTCCCCTTCATCATTGGATCTATATTATAGGTTTCCCTTGGGATGGGGTTGTTCTTAATAAGCACTTAAAATTTCTTGTGCTTTTTAGAGTACCTAAAGTGGACTCATATTTCACATTTGGCCATTACATTGTGCTGGTTTATTTATTTATATATTTTAGGATTAGATGAAGTTCGCATTGATTGGAAATTAATTTATCAGAATTGTTTGCTACTGATACATATGTTGTTTTGTTTACTTCCGAGGTCCAATAGATTTTTCTATTTTCTGTTGATTTTTTTTTTCACCAGTGGAAAAATTGTTGCCTTGTTTGTAATGTTAAATTTGGCTTTTATTTATTTCTCTTATAGGTTTCTTCCAAGCACCCTAAAGGAGGGAAGGAAACAAAGATGGATGTTCTGGTGATGGAAAATCTTCTCTTTCGCCGTAACATCACACGCCTTTATGACCTCAAAGGATCTTCAAGAGCAAGGTACAATCCTGATACCAGTGGGAGCAATAAAGTATTACTGGATCAGAACTTGATCGAAGCAATGCCAACCTCTCCGATATTTGTTGGAAATAAGGCAAAGCGTTTGCTTGAGAGAGCTGTCTGGAATGACACTGCATTTCTCGCTGTAAGTGTAACTCAATTGCGTAGCAGGGGAAACACCGAAACCCCTTTTTTGATGTGGAATTTTTATACTGATGTCAGTTTTGTTGCAGCAACTTTAATTTTGCCTGTTAAAATAAAAATTTTCTGATCACGATCTTTTCTAAATGGATAGAAGAATAAGTGCAACCAATTGTGACGACTTTTGAGTTTCAGTTATTTGAGCTGTCTTTTATTGGGATGTCACTCTGTTTGATGTGTAAGTGATCTCATTTTTTTGGTTAATTGCTCTTCGTAGACCTACTAATGTGGATTTTACGCTCTTGCAGTCTATTGATGTGATGGACTACTCATTACTTGTTGGAGTAGATGAGGAAAGGCACGAGCTGGTTCTTGGCATTATCGATTTTATGAGGCAATATACATGGGATAAGCACCTCGAGACTTGGGTGAAGACATCAGGCATTCTTGGCGGGCCAAAGAATGCGTCTCCGACCGTGATCTCGCCTCAAATGTACAAGAAACGTTTTAGAAAAGCTATGACTGCATACTTTGTCATGGTGCCAGATCAGTGGACACCTCAAACAATAATCCGCAGTGGCTCGCATTCGGACAATTGCGAGGACAATGCCCAAGGTGGGAACACCTTAGATTGATAAATGTCAAATTCTTTTCTGTATGTCCAAGATGTAAGTTCGAAATAATCATCACCTTCCCTTCTCTTCCTGTATTATACATCTTTTTCTCTCTTCTATTCTTTCCCCCTTCCAAGTCCCACGCGTATTGTTGTGACAGATGTACATGTTGAAAGTTCTCTCTTTAGGCAGCAGCTAAAGGTTCTAAATGCCAAGTGTTTTTCTATAAGGGCATAGTGCCTTGCCTCTGTTCTACTTTGTACAATGTCCTATGGCCAAGCATTGAGGGAAAAGGAATTACAGAATGTCTGCATGTAATCGTTGCATACGTTTTCTTCTCTCTGGTTCATTTCCCTTTTTGTTCGGCTGGGTTCCCCTCTCTCTGGGTTGCATGGTGTTGTGGCTCTGCTTCGTCATCTCTAAATGGCAATTAGCACCCGTTTATTGGTAATTTTCTTTTGCTTTGACAAACGATGCAATGAACTTTTTCCGCCGATTGAAATGTTTGGTATCTTTCTTTGAATTGTCAGAGGTAGTTAGAAGACTTATCCCAAAAGTTGTAAGTTTATTGCACTTGTGGCAATACAATAATAAAATTTTCAATTTTGCCAATTGTGTCCTAAATATTTTTATCTTTTGCCAATGAGTTAATTTTGATCGAAAATTGTTGGCGTTGGCATTGATACTGGCCGTCCTAGGTGGTATGATTGATGTTAATGCTTATTAATGTTTTAATTTTTTTGAAATTTTTATTAGTTTATATTTTTAATTTCCTCTCCCTCTCTCTCCCCTCCTTCCTCCGTTGGTCACCCAATGCTTGTGATTGGCTAGAGGCTAAAATCGGCAAGAGACTCTCACCAACCTCAAGCAAGCCTTTATTGAGATTCGGCGAGGGACGACCTCGCTAGCCCTAGGTGAGGGTCACTCTTGCTAGATTTGGCAAGGTCAAGCCTTGCCCAAAGCTGGCAAGATTACCCCTAGCCAAATCCCGACGAGGGTGACCTTGCCTGAGGTCGACAAGAGTAATCCTAGCCGGTCACTAACCATCGTTGAGATAGGGTGACCAAGGGATGAAGAAGGAGAAAAAAAAAAAAAAAAAAAAAAGAATAAATTAAAAACATAAAAAAGTAAAAAAAAAAATCAAAATATTATGAAAAATTAATAAAATTTGTTCGTATTTGGCGATCGATCGTATCACATAAGATAGTTGACGTTTATGTTAGCAATTTTCGGCCAAAATTGGCTAAATGGATTCAATTGGTAAGATGCGAAAGTGTTTAGGAATCAATTGATAAAATTGAAAAGTTTAGGATTGAATTGACGAAAATACAATAAGTTTAGGATTTTGGGGATGATTTTCTCGAAGCAGTACATGTTGCAATTTTATTGTGTATTTTTCAGTGAATTTCTCTATGCTAGGCAACCATATCTTTGTGTTGAAGTTGACATGAAACCCCCAAACTTCTAAGAGGATCCAACATCTAAGGAGTATTGCCATACAAATCACTCCTACCATTTCTCGAACTTGTCGTTTACTTCATATAACATCTTAGATTATGGTAACCACACAGTTCTTTGGATAGACGATTCTACAGTAAACCTTGTAGTTTGCCGGTCTATGATGTTGGGCCTGAAACCAGCCCACTGTTTTGAAACTCGGCGTGGAGTAATCCTCCCACGACCTGCCAAGGAACGTCTAGGCCGTCACGTTGTCAAAGGGCTCGATCTTGCAATTTTGGATCATGACGCCCGTGTCTAATTTTGGTCCGACGTTCCTTGGCCATGACCATGTTGAACTTGTTATAATATTTAAATAATAAACGTCTTCATCTAACGGTTTAAACTTTTAGAATAATTGACAGTGATTTTATCAAAATCTCACTTGGTATCAGAGTTGAAGGTTCTGAATTCAAATCTTTTAAGGTTCTATTTGCCTCCCCAATTAAATTTTCATGTTTTAGTATTAGGCAAAAAGACTAAATTAAGCGTGAGGGAGAGTGTAAGAATATTTAAATTATAAACTACACATTTAATTAACAACTTAAGCTTTTAGAATAGTCGATAGTGATTTTACCAAAATCTCATTGAACTGATCTGCCATGGAGCTATCTCCGTCGGATGCTGCAGGTTTGGAGCAGGTTTGGAGCTTGGCCATAGCCTTTTTGAAGATGAAATCTATGGTCCCCATGATGAGGTAGTCACAATAGAACCGTTGGCCCAAGTACGCATAGGGAGTGTCCTGATACGCATCAACGTAGCGACGACATAAAATCATTTGGTCCGCAGACAATAGCAATGCTAGAGTTTGGAACTTTTCGGGCTTGGCTAAGTTCCTGAAGCCCCATGGTCTTTGGCTATAAATGCCCTCCCACCAGCACCTGTATGCATAAGCATAAATGTAAGCTTGGGAAAAAAACTAATTGAACCTAATGAATTCATTTCTTGATGCTTATACCATGTAAAATTGATCAAATCCAGTAAAATTGGGATCATGGGTTTGACTTTGACTTAGTGAGGGTTGGCACTGGAATGAGTAGGAGACCCATCCACATGGCTCTTGCCGGCATACACGATGGTCCTGCGCATGCCATCACCATGCATCATCACGTTCCAACAGTCTGCCCCCAAATTTACATTCTCCACACACTCTCCCTCCTTCACATGTATCACTGTCCTCTCTTTCTTCCTCTTTGGGATTGCACTTCCTGCCTCGCTAATTGTCACAAAGTCCCCATATTCATCTTTAGCCATCACTAGTTGATTTTGATCAGATTTGAATCGATTCACAAATAATCCGACTCAAATAAATCCGTTTAATTTGTTTTGACCAATTTTCACTCAATACAAATCTAGTGACGATCCAACCCATTCTCGATTCGACCTGCTCTATATTGTTAAAATACTTTCATCTGTAATCCAATCTATGAAAACTCATAACCAAACTAAAATGAGAGTATGGCATGAGTGAGTGCAAAATTGAGTGAAGACAAGAGAAACCGAAAAGAGAATCATATAAATGAGTTGAGTTTAAATAAGTTATACTAAGTTGTAAACCCATTTATAATTTTATATTGTGTTTAAACCCTTTTATTTAATATAACTAACCCATTTAATACCCATATGGGTGAAGAAAGGGTTTGGCTAGCATAACGGTCTTTGAAATATTGTGAGAATAACCATGTGTTGTGAGTTACAAATTCTTGAAAAAGTAGGTCTCACAACAATTTATAATTATTTGTGATTTAGTTTTTTTTTGTGATTCAAAATAATTTTTTATTTTCATAGTAGATTAAAAACTAACACACAATCATTTCTCGTGAAGAAATGGGTTCATAACCCATTTTGACAGGTCTAGCCACCACTATGTCAGGCTTTGATAGTAAATTTCCCTCTTCCCAAAATTCCCTAATTCTACTTCTTCGTGCGCTCTAAGGAAATTTGGCCTCACCTTAGTCGCCAAACGAGTCGCTTTAGCTAGCTGTTCGAGCGATCTTGAGTATCCCGATATGGCAAATAGGTCGGAGACAACGGCTAGGCTGTTGCTAGCGAGTTCCAATGAAATTGACATGGTTCCCCTCATAATCGGCAATGACAATAATGACGATCTGCTGTCAACCTCCTTGTTCTTGTACAAGCACCGAATGGAATTGTGATATGAATGGAATATAACGAAACAGAGTCAGTATAAAGATACACGTACTTGATGCCTCGCCCAAGAAATCATTGATCTTTTCTTTTGGTCTGTGGTTGCAGCACTAAGTCATGTCCTAATGTCACTTACATTTAGCATCATGCCAGTAGCTTTTACCTCCTCACCGTTCCCTTGGACGGACGAAACCGATCCGCGGACTTGATTTGATAAGCATCATTGATGAGGAATTCACAATCCTTGAGAATCTCCTTGTGGGCCAACAAGAGAGATTCACTAGCTCACTCAGTGCCACCTCCAGAGATAGCTTGAGAATCTCCTGCTGGCCTGGATCATCATCACTCGTGATGTTAGATGAGCTCCTGAGAGAAGTAATGCTCAGGACGAACGAGTCCGGACACCGAGTCACGCCACAGACGGCCGTGATTCGCTCAGCTGCAGCCGAGTGGGTCCGTCGCAGCCGGCCCAGATTTCGCGGCGCCCTTTTCGGCACCAACATCTCGACCGCGAAGGCGATGATGATCGCAACCAGAACGACAGTTTGAGAGTGTGATCATCGAGGTTCTTCCGGGTTTTCTAGGTGAAAGGCTTGCTCTTGCTGCTGGTTAGCTCTTGAAGGACTCGGATGAATCCGTTGGATGATTTGATTTTAGATGTTGGCTTTACTGATGCCCACTCCAATAGGGATGAAGGGAATTTACCATGCATTGTACGAAGAAAATGATTTGTGATGATAGGTAATGAACATTGTGAAGAATTATAATGGACGGGCAAATTCAATTATCAATGTGGCAACATAAGAGGGTATGTTCCATCTGTTAATCCTAATCTTGTCCTAAGCTAATATAAGTTAATATGACCAAAAACAAGAAAACATAAATTTTCTCTTTGATTTTTATATACATTACATTATAAGACCATCAGAGCGAATTTATTGCGACGGCTTCCAACATGCATGGAATAAAGATAAATGATGTTTTTGTGGATATCTTGAAAATCCATCACTTCATTGATAAAGTGATGTGACTCCACATGTGATGATACCTAATTCTTTCACTGCTTTAATTTTTTTTTTTTTTTTTTTAAAGTGATGCCATGATGGGAACCAAAACCTAATTCGATAGTGCTTCATCTAAACTTTAAAATTAAAGTAGTTTGGTGGTGTTTAAATGAACAGCAACGTGGACAGATGTGACCTTATTGCCTAAAAAAATCTTAGTGAAATCTTCATTTCATGTGACACATTATTCCTCGCAATCAATTACTTTGGGTTTAATTCGAGAAGGCAATTTTTTGCCAAAGCGTGAACGATAACGTCATCTTCAGTGCATTTGCAAGATCCATGAACTCGGAAGAGTAGAGGGAACGAAAAACAGAGGCGAAAATTTGCGATAACCCTGATTTATACCCTTTAATCATGTTTGGCAAAGAAAGAATCAAATTTGTAAGTACACAAAATATAACATCATCATATTGATAAATTTTGCAGGCCAGCCTTAATTCCCGAATCCGGCGGTGTAGGCCACACCGGTCGGCGGCAGCCAAGCGTTCCCTTCGATGAATTGGGCCACGGTGAAGTTACTTGCTTGCGCCGTGTTGTTCAATACGTGATACCCGGGCCATTTGACCCTCCCGGTGAGGCCCGCCCCGGGGCCGGAATTCATGAACTCCCCATAGTACAAGGTGTTCAAGGCAAAATCACCATTCCACTCCAGCCATCCTTCCGGCCTAATGGCGTTGCTCATGTAAGACTGCATGAACACGGTCCTGGAGTACAACTTCCACGGCCTCCCTAGGTACGTCGGCGTGGAATTCACGAAGGGCGCCAGGTCCGAGTCGGCCGAGACGTTGCAGAACTGGAACGAGAAGCCCGTGGGCTGGTTCGGGTCCTTCCGGCCCTGGGCCGTGATGGTGTTCTTCTGCTGGGGGAGGCCCTTCTTGGCCAGGATGTGGCAGTTCTGGAACACGACCGCCGCGTCCCCGAAGACGAAGTCGATGGTCCCGCTGATGCGGCACTCGCGGTAGAACTGGCGCATCGTGTGGGTGTAGAGCGAGTCCTGGTAGCCCCTGATCGCGCACCGGTAGTAGACGGACAGGTCGGAGTCCGACCGGAGGGCCACGGCCTGGTGCTTCTCCGGCCCGGCCGTGTTCTCGAACGCCATGTCCCGGGCTATGAACCCCCTGCCGCTGACGGCTGCATTTGCGATCGACAACGTTAAGAGGAAGACGCCGATATGCGCACGACTTTACGGAAAGAAAGCGTGGGGACTCGTGGCACCACGCTGGTTTCAGAGAATAACTTTACCCAACATGCGACCAAGAACATCAAGTTCATGCTTTGTGCATAGTTAATTAAATTCAATAAAAAAATATGAAAATAATCTGGATACTCAAACCCTCAAACTCAATGAAGCATAGTAAAAGAAAATAAAAATTAACCCTTCCTTACATTATGATATTTCTACGTATGACAACCAAGATAATAATTTTCCCTCGACTCGACGTGTGACCAACCTATTTTTCCCGTGATATTTCGCACTAACATTTTGATTTATTGTATCATCTATTCACTAAGTAAGGAGGGACACCATATGGCATCATCATCAAGCACCCATATGACAACCGAGATAATAATTTTTCCCTCGACTCGACATGTGCCCAACCCATTTTTCCCGTGATATTTCGCACCGACATTTCGATTTACTGTACCATATATTCACTAAGTAAGGAGGACACCATATGGCATCATCAAGCACCATACGATGGTACCGAAGGTGCAAAATTAGAATCTCAACCACCACCACGATCACTACATGTACACACAAAAGAACAAATTTGAAAAAACCCATCAAAGTTAACCTGTTTGAGGGGACCGAAATGACATGTGCTTCTTTTCAAGTCAAACCCAATTGACCAATTATATGTGCATTAAAACCAGACATTATATATCTCAATAATTTCGACCATAGGACATAGGTTATAACCAATACTAGGAAAATTTTAAAAATTTTAAAGGTTGTAGGGCTTACCGAATGTTGCTGTCCGGAACGTGGTCCAACCGTCGACGAAGCTCCGATTCCCTGAGATTATGGTGGCATCTATCCCGTCGCCGATCATCATAATATTCCACTTCTTCTTCTTGATCTCCACATTCTCCCGGTACACGCCCTTTTTCACGTAGATCACGAACCGGCGTGTCCCGTAATCGGGCACGGCCGCGATCGCGTCCTCCACCTTGGTGAAATTGCTGCTCCCGTCCTGAGCCACTACCAGATCCGCCGCCACCCCATTCGCTAGCAACAACCTCCGGTCCTCGGTTTTCACCCAGCGAGGAAACCGGGCGCCGTCGTCGAAGAGCTTCCGCCCCGGGCCCTTGCCGCTGCCACTGCCGCCGGAGTTGGAGCCAGAAGATGGGTGGACCATGGTGAGGAGTCGCGTGATTAGTGAAGTGATTTGGTTGAGACTTCCGGAGACGACACTCTTGACAACGCCGCTAGTGCCCTCAAACCCATCTCTGCATGTCTCCTGGTTTGCAAGTGCAGCACTTAGCCATGTCCTCAAGTCAGAACTGAGATCCCCAGTACTGTTGTGCTTGCCTGAATAAATGAATCATTGAATTTGCGTTATTAAAAGAAATCAAATGAAAAGAGTTAAAAAAAAGAAAAAAAGAAAAAAACCATAAAGATAATATGGGGTAATAGAAATTAATAATGATAGAAAGGGTCCATATAGGACTCTCACTCGAATGATGAAAGTACGTAGTTGCAAACCTACCACACATCCTTGTACCCCTTCCCAAAAGACATTTCATGTTGCTTATGTTGTTTTTTTTTTTGTTTTTTTTATGCCGAGGATCCGACCTAACTTACTTTATGGAAGCACGGTACCGACTATCCCCGGAGAGACTAGTCCAGCAACTTTCATATTGCTTATGTTGATGCTGGAGACATTGATAGAAAAATCACTCATCGATCTTTCACCAAGAAGAAATATCAAGAACAGCGTCCCCACCGACAGAACTCAGTGCCGAATCGGGAAGGCGAACCGAGAAAAGAAAGGGTGGTACCTTTTGGGTTCTGGGCGGCGGAGATGGACCAGCTCAGCTCGTCGGCGGAGAAGTCGAGCAGGTCGAGGCAGTCGGCGACGGCGTTGGAGAGCCGGAAGTCGCCGAAGACGGTGCCGAACTGGGACACAATGCCGGAGACCTGCTTGAGCACCTCGACGGTGGATTTGAGGGAGCTCACGAACTGGGACGTCGGCACCGCCAGGCACTCGCGCTGCAGGAGATCCGAGGGCGCTGAGCCCGGCGAGCTGTCGGCGAGGCAGCAGAGGAAGGCGAGGAAGAAGATGACGGCTGCAGAGGCAAGCCTGGGAGGAGGGGGAGCCATGGATGTGAGGACCATGAAAGCGAGAGGGAAAGGGTGAGTGGTGGAGCGATGCAAGATGAAGAAGGACGAGGGAGTGAGCGAGTGTATTTAAGGTTTAAGCGTGGGAAGAAGGGAACTTGGGTTTTGGAAGATTGGATTTGGTGGTGAGTGGAATTTATTAGGATCGTTGCGTTGCACCTGCAGCATTATGCGTGTGGGGGAGGGAGCTAGGAAGATTTATCATTTATAGTGTACAAGTCCCAATAGTTATAGAGGACTTTGCTGAGTAGGGAGAAAAAAGGTCAACTGTTTGACAGCTTGGCGATGGTTTATTAGTAATAAAATCTATCTTGAAAAGGATATTGGAAGAGAATAAGGGTGAGTGAAATGAATGAGGAAGGTGCCCCAAGAATCCATCCCTTTTTATTTTTTGAAAAAAATGATATGGGTCTCTCTCTCTCTCTCCTCTTTGCAAAGTTTATTAATCAGTTGTCTAGTTTAAGATGTGGAATTTGATTCTCACGCTCTGCAAAGAGATAAGACAAAAATCTGATAATGAATTGAGTAGGATAGATGAAAAAGGAAATTAGTGCTCTGATAAAGTTGCAATTGATATGTTTTGGAAATGCACACCTTTTCATGATGAATGTTTGGAAAATTTAAACTTGCTTTCATTAGGGTGTTTTGCTTGTCTTGGAGACCTAACTTACGTGTTAGATCACCACATTATCCCTCTAATCAAGGTAATTATTGTAATAAAAGACCGTGTAAAATGGATCATGTTATCATTCATTCGTGATTGCATAAAACCCATTACAACTGATCTTGTGGTTGGTGAGTTATAACTATGGACATAAACCATATAGCTTTTCTGTAAAAGAAATTTACATATGGTTGGTGTTCATATGTATAACACATTAGTTAAAATGTTTCCTATGATTGGAGATGAAAAAATACACAAGTGATTTTAGCATCACCTTCATTGGTACTAAAATCTATTGCTGAATATTGATTAACTAACACAATTTTTGTGCACCCACTCAGCATGGTCAGCTAAGGGGGTGCATGACAATCTCTTATTTCTATTTTAGAAACAATTTTTCTATTCTGACTTGTTTCGGAATGTAAACTGATTTGCAGAACATTATTTTATTTTTCTATTTCTGAAATAGATTCTTATTCCGTAAATAGGTTTGGAGAGAAATCGAAGTTAAAATTTTATACTTCTCTATTTCGGGAATGTAAATGAGAAATAAAAATTATTCTCATCGTTCATCAACCGGTCCTTCATCCGTCGCCGCCGATCACCGTCCGTCGGTTGCTCACCGCTACTAGCCGCCGGCCGCCCATCACCGCCGGTCCGCCGTCCGAAAGGAAGAAATTTGTGTCGTTATCAAATGAATTTCTATTTTAGAGTAGAAATTTTGTGTCGTTATCAAATGGTTAATTTTGCTTAAACTCTTCTAGAAATAGAAATAGAAAAATCTATTTCTTTTCCAAAAATCAATTTCTGACTAGAATGGTTATCATTTGTGCCCTAAGATATCTCGTGCTCACCTATCTTTCATAAAGTCATGAGTCCCATTCCATGCCATGTGCGAACGATGATGTGTTCTCCCGTCGAGTACCGCTAACTCATCTGGATAGAGTTAAAAAGCTCCTAACACGCTGATGGAGCTACTACGATAACACAACCGACTTGTCAATCTTCGAATTTAATGCCTCAAGTGGTGCCGAGTAGTTATGTAGCTCGAATTCGGGACCCTTTTGAGAACGCTCGACGTCGATTGCCCCTCCTTATTATTTTATTTTCCTTTCACGAAGATAATAAGACAATTGCCAGGTACATTATACGTATGTTTGGGATTGGGTCATTAGATTATAAAGTCAAAAAAGCAACGGCGGTCTCCGAAGGGAATCAAGCTAGGCCACGGATTTGACCAAAACAAAGAAAAACTAGACCACGGACAAAAGTTCCTGCGCCATGCGTTTCTCCAAATGTCGGCGGTCGCGGAGATGCAGATTCTTTTCGTGCCTTCAAAGTTCTACCACTGCATTCCTCTCCCCTTCCACTTTTTTTTTTTTTTGGTACTCAAGGAACCTCCGTGCGCCACTTTGCAGCGGAGTAAACCCTGGAGGAGCAGTAGAGTCACCACCATCCTTGCTGCCCCGGGTAAGTCGCTTGACGACACCGCGAATCGAACCCAAGACCTCTCCCGAAAGGAACCGGAGCTCAACCAACTACGCCACCATCATGGGTGGTTCCCCCCTTCCACTTTTTATTACGCGAAACACTCACAAAGTATAAATACAGCGTATTATATTGATAAAAAAGTATTTTCGTCAATAATTTATACCGTGTCCACTTAAGTATACGGAATACTTCGTAAAGTATTTATACCATGTAAAATATTGGTATGATATTAATGTTTATACTGCAGATTATGTAAAAATCAGTTTTCTTATACATGCTACTAGTAGATTAGTTGAATTTTTTTTTTGTATGTTACTATTAACTCCACATTTCGTAAGATCTTGTATAAACCCCTAGTAAAATTAATTTCTATCTCGAAAAATCCTAAACCTATTGTACAATGGCCATTTCAATCATAAACTTTTTGATTTGATTAATTTTGTGAATCTTTCCAATCAAATTTGGCCAAAAATCTTCGACGTGGACACCACCCATCCTACGTGGTATGGACGAAAGGTTGGCCGACGTGAATAATTTATTTAAGTTTTTTAAAATTTTATGAATTGTTTATATCTATTCTTTTATTTACCATTGTGGAAAAAAAAATTCATAAATTTATAAAAAAAAAATTGCCCATGCCAATGCTCGTAGGTGATTTTCAGTCAGAAATGTTACATTGACAAATTATCAATAAATTTAAGATAAAATTAGTCAAAAATCAAAAAACGTAAAACTAAATTGACAATCATATAATGGGTTCATGATTTTTTAAATAATCTTTCCGTCTATTATGATGTATGAACTGCTCATCTCTTCCTTTCTAATGTGAGATGTTAATAAACACGTGACTGACCATTTCAAGCAATGGATTGATAAAACGAAATACCGTATCTTACTGACCAAAAAAAAAAAAAAGAAATACCGTATCTTAGCACTTCTCCAACCTTATAACCATATTGACATCAACTCAGGAGATTCGTATGGTCAGAGTCATTTGAAGAGCGATTGCACTGCCCTCGATCATGTGGAAGACATGCAGTCGCCGTAATGAATGCACGCTGCATCATGCATGTGTCTCTGAAACGAGCGGTGGTCAGATCTTGCTACTCATCGATGTCATTCAAGACCTAAAGGTTTGACTGGCTCTCCACTTCAATTCTCAACCAACTCTTTAAAGAAAGCAAAGGAAGTTCAGAAACCCTAGACGGACTGATTTCAAGCGTTCTAAAATCTCAAGACTGATTTCAAGCGTTCTGAAATCTCATCTATAGATCGACATCGTAAGTGATGCGATAGATAGTAAACGGGAAACTTGTCAAAAAAGTCATAATCCTATTACACTTTTACCAATTCAATTCTAAACATTTTTAACTTTGCCAATTCAGTTATAAATTTTTTTACTTTTTGCCAATTGAGTCCATTCAGCCAATTTTAACCGAAAAATACTAACGTGGATGCTAGCGGTGCCACGTAGGACTGTCGGTGTTGATGTGGATAATTTTTAATAGTTGAATTTTTATTTTTTTCCCTTTTTTTTCTTTTTTTTTTTTGGCTTTCCTCCTTGCCTTTTCCGGTAGTCGGCTGGCCACAGGCGACAGCTGGCCATCGGCCACAGGTGAGGCCCGGCCGAGCGAGGGCTAGCCCTGAGGAGAGGAGCCCTAGCCTAGGTGCGGCTCGGTAAGGGTCGCCTGGGCGAGGCCGATTTGCACCCAAGCCAAGTTGGCCTCGCTCGGTGTCATTGTCGCTTGACCGACGCCCCCTGAGGTTGCCTTGGAGTAGGCGAGGGTCGGCCTCGCCTGGCGTCGTCGTCACCCAATCGACGCTTGGCAAGGCCACCTTGGCCTGGTCGAGGGCCAGCCTCGCCAAATCTGGTTTAGGCGAGGGCGAGCCCCGGTGAGGGCTCTCCTCGCCAGATTTGGGGAGGCGGGCCCTCACCTAGGTCGGGCAGCCTTGCCCCATGTTGTCGTCGCTTGGTTGATGCCCGGCGAGACCGCCCGGCTTGGGCACGGGTCGGCCTCACCTCGCCTAGGCGGGTCGGCCTCGCCTCGGCGAGGTCGGCCCGCCCAAGCGACTCTTGCTCGGTCGTGCTTGAGCGAGGGCTCCCCTCGCCGGGGCTAGCCCTCACTTGTGGTGGGCGAGGCCGACCGGCCGGCTGGGCTGGTGGCCACCGAAAAATGTAAAGAATAAAGCCAAAAAGAAAAGAAAGAAAAGAAAGAAAAAAAGGGGAAAAAATAATAAAAATTCAAAAAAATATTAAAATATTATTAAAAATTATCTTTGTCAACGCTGGCGGTCTTACATGGCACCATCAACGTCCATGTCAGTATTTTCCGGCCAAAATTGGCCGAATGAACTCAATTGGTAAGAAGTGAAAATGTTTAAAATTAAATTGATAAAATTACAAGGTTTAGGACTTTTTGTACAATTTTCCCGACAGTAAATAGACCTATTTCGCCACGAGATTAAGTGCGAATTATTTCAATAAGCCGGATGATGATTAACGCCCACTAGAACTCCGACTCATCGTTATGCGCACCTAGGTTTGTAAACGAGTTTTAATATAGCTAGAATTATACAAGCTGCTTTATCTAGCGTTCTCTATTTTTTATTGCTAAATGGGTGACGAGTAAAGCATGGAAAGAGAGACCCAATTGTTACGAGGGTCCAATGCCGTAAGAGTACTTGTTAGATATCCTTAATAAGAATGTTTCAATTTTCGAAAGAAACAATTATACACGTCATAAAAAAAATCGGTGCGTTGAAACTTGGAAAGCTTGCTCATCTAATTTTAGTTAGTCAGCACCTTCACAACGGAATTCTCGCATTTGACACAACAGAAATAGTCATCTACCTTTTGTTACCATTCGACAGGTGAATCAAATAATCAAGTGCAGTAAGCATAAAATTCTTTATGTTCATGTGACATATTTGATATTTAGTAGGCTCTGTCATCTCATTTTATATATCAATATGTTTAAATGTATAGTATAAAATAAGTGTCATTGTAGTAGGTAATAAATTCTTGGAAACGGCACTGTCTTCACGACATATGTGAACTCAACTCGAATACAATAAATAATCTCACGGATTCCATGACCGACGTATTCCCTTTACAAGGTACACGCGTCTTCCCGAAAGCATGTCGGTGGTGGC
The DNA here is from genome assembly GCA_014182565.1 of Eucalyptus marginata. Classification (NCBI taxonomy): domain Eukaryota; kingdom Viridiplantae; phylum Streptophyta; class Magnoliopsida; order Myrtales; family Myrtaceae; genus Eucalyptus; species Eucalyptus marginata. The sequence continues at coordinate 40,741,271 of CM024587.1, read as the reverse complement.
AAAATCTCGAGAAGAATCGCAAAAACTATATCTTATTTGGCTCCAGACAAGAAAGTACCGACAAAGGAAGAATAAGTCTTTAATAATTATCACCCGACCCTCTTGCCTGATAAATTATATTGACTTTAGTAAATCATGTATTAGAGCGACAAGTCTATTCTAATATACTTTCATAGCCCAGGATAATTATCCAAAATGTCTTAAATCTATTATACAACGGCCAATTCAGTTATAAATTTTTTGATTTTGCTAATTTAGTACTAAAATGTTTGATAACTTACCAATTTAATCTTAGTGACAATTTAATTATAAACTTGTAATTTGAATAATTAACTAAAAGGATTACACCGACAAATCAATAAAAGGTACAGGAAATCGTTATATCCCTTTTGTCATATGGGCATTATTCTTTCCAGACCCACCTTTGATTTAATGCTAAAGAACGTTCTAGCTGGAAATTCGACATCAATAATTCACTCGAACAACTCGAGAAAAAGTCCAAAAAGTTGACAAAAGAAGGAAAGAAAAGAAAGACAAGTTTGACTTTCTCCCTCGTCGAATTGGTCAGAAACAGGGCATTAGTTGAGATGTAGTTTGCACTCCTTCCCGCAGCATGAGACTCGGCCAGATCTTTCCACCGCACTCCCGTTAAAGAACGAGGGAATATATGCCAAATGGATCGAATCATGCATGGAATTTCGTTCTTCTCTTTTCTTCCTCCTCCTCTTCCTCAGCCCCACATGCTCGTTTTCAGTGTGCTTTTCCGAAAGCGATGAAGGGTCCTAAAGTATAAAGAGACGGCGGGGCTTTAAAGAGTGAGCTCGAAAACGCGTTGTGTTTTACAGCTAATTTCGAGTGTGTCCCCCCCACCTCGCCAGGGCCGCTTTCCAAAAGACAAAGGCACGCGGCCTCGGTCTTCCGCTCCTATCCATCGATGATGATGTTAGCCTAAAATGCCTATCCCAGGACCGCGACATGCATCGTGAATTATTTAGTTCTTGCGTTCTAATTAGCTTCGCCCCAGATAGGTTTAGCTGGGGGAGTCATCACACTTTCCTACGGCCCTAAAAAGGGTTTCGTTCTCCGATTTTGAATTTTCGATTTTTGGTGTCCTATACTATATCAATATATGAGGAGCTCTCCCTGAGATGAAATTAGGGTTTCAGAAATTAGGTAATTTTATGATTTCATCTCGCGATTCTTGGGCAGTGAAATTTGGTCCGCGAGGCATTGTGCTTCTATCTTGGTCATGTGTAAGAGGCTTGTTACCCATAATAGACCATGAGGAAATTGATTTCCTATTGTGATTTCTTGATTTTTTGGGTTATGCTTGACATTCGCAAAGTAGTGACCGATTGATAATGATTAGCTACATGGTTTTTATGTTGAACCTAAGAAAGGCTGAGTTTCTTACATGAGGGTAAAATGGGGGAAGTCATGATTTTTCTATTTCCCTTGTGATGCTAAAAATGGGGTGGACCAATGGCCCCCCATTCCCCCCATTTCCGGTTGGTTCTTGGCTTGGAAAAGGTAAAATTTATCCACGGATTTAGATTCATTAAATCTCTCTCTCTCTCTCACGATTTCCAAAACAGCTAATTATAGGAGGAGGAGGAAGAGGCTTTAAAGGCATTTCTTCCTTGTCTTGCAAGGAAGAAACTAATCATTGTCCCCTCTCATGCACCTTTTTGGAGCCCACCTTAGTCTGAGCTACGAAAGTTAAAATGACTCCTAGAAATCACTTTCATGAACCTGTCTTGAGACACTTGTCTTGCTTTTATGTTCTGATTCATAATTACCCGGTTCGTAATTTTGTTGGATGTCAGACTAACCCCTAAAAGGGTATTCAATATACAACGGTCGTATGAAGATGGCTCTTCACTTGTGAATCATTCGACATGTCTTTATTGCCGCTAGATATGGGACTTGAAATCTTAAATCATTCCTCACTAAAGCCTATAAATCACTTATAGCTCAAATTTCAAAGTGAAAAAGGTATACAAGTTAGGGCCCGTTTGATTCGGTTTTTGAGGAATGCACTTGCAAAAATGCAAATACCTTTGGAAAAATGGGGTTTTCTGAAATGCAAATAACATTTGGTAAAATTTGCATTGAAAAACAACTTTGGCCAAAATACCGTTTGGTAAAATTTACATTTGTAAATGACTATTATTAAATTAAAAAAAAATTATTTTTGTTTTTGAAGTCCGGCCACTGGACCGCCGGATCTGGCGACCGGATGGCCGGATTTGGCCCCCAGACGGTCGCCGGGGTCGCACGACCTCAGGCGACCATCGCTTGTAGTCGCGCGATCTCGGCGACCTAGGCAAACGTTGCCAGGGTTGCGAGACCCCGGTACCCGAGGCGTCGCCGAGGTCCGGCGACCTCAAGCAACGGTCGCCGGGGTCGGCAACCCTCAAAGCGGGGGGGTCGCCGGTGCACGCAACCCCTTGGCTGGCAGTCGTCGGCCTCCAGTTGGCTTCTTCGTGCAGTGGTGTGCGAGAAGATGAATAGTACCAGGACTTGCATTCCGAATATACAACTTCCCAAAGTACCTCCAGAGCTGCATTGGGTTAAAGGCCCTTAGAGTTACTTGGAGACGCAATTACATTTTGTCAAAGTCGCCCAAAAACACTAACCAAACGCGTTTACATTTGGCCAAGAGACTTTAGGGTCCCAAAGTGCCTTCCAAATGCCCAACCAAATAGAGCTATCCTCTTAGGTCAATTGGAAAATAATGAAACGAAGATTTGAATTAGTTTGTGAACACAAGCCTCATCCAGCATTTTGGAATTGATGAATTGAATTGAACTACATTTGGAGTGATTAATTTTCAGTATCTGAATTTGCAAATATATACATACACACACACATATGTAGACACACACGATAATCACAATTCATAAGGCAAATGCAATAGTAGGTAGCCAAACTTTCAAAATATAGGCCGGCAATCTTGTCCGTACTAGGCTTAACCGAACTTGTCATGTTCTTTTCAACTCTAGGCCCAATAGGCTCCACCAGGCCTGATGGACTTAGATCAGAGAGGCCTAGCCTATTATGTGATTGTAGATAGGCCATTGCTTCAATAGCTCGGTTCTCTCACAATCAAAATTAGATATTTTTGGGGCGGACGTTCTTCTTTTATCCTCTTTCTAACCCCTGCTATTCTCTTTCTTTTTTCTTTTGACAATATTGTGTGGTGTGAATCAGACGAGGTTGACAACCTCAAACATGACAACTTAAAACGTCCATATGCGATGTAACAAAGAAAATTTTTATCGCAAGAAATATGAATTTGATAGGAAATAGATTCCCATCTTAATTAAGATTTTCGAGTGTGCAAGTCACTGCTATCTTTACGTAGAGATATTTCTCCTTCTCTTATGTTTTCCCCCTTATGGACATAGACAACTTTTGTTGATGTGGCTACATCTCGGTCATTAATATTCTAAACCAAATGGAGAGGACTCGCATCAAATCTCGAAAGCTAATACATCCACCCATTTCACTCTCAATCCAATCAAGCTAAACAGTCAGAACCAAATACGGAAAACTTCATTAACGTACAATTTGCTTTCGGGCTAATCATCAATTTGAATCACTGATTAGATCGTGTCAATACTCTAGCACTTTTATCTCATTTATGAAACGCCCAACAATTTCTTCACTTTCAATGGAAAGATACTTTTCATTCTATTAATCCCGTTCGTGGACATTACTAATTATTTCTTTCTTTGGATTAGCATACCTAATGAGAGCCCAATGAAGATGGCCACCCTTCCAATATGGAAGGGGGTGGGAGTTTCGAATTTCCACATTTTCAGGGGGATTAAGGTGAGGACGAATTAGTTTCAAGAGTGGGTTTCGACCCCCACGCCTGCGAAGGAGGCGAAGAAAGAGTGAGTTAGGGTGGGGACAAATTAGTTTCAGGAATGGATTTCGATTCCCACGCCCTGCAAGGAGGAAGTCTGAGAGTGGGTTAGGGTGGGGACAAATTAGTTTCAGGAGTGGGTTTCGATTCCCACGCTACTATGGAGACAGAGCAAAAGTCTGAGAGTGAGAATTAAAATAAGAATAAAATAGGACTGACAAAAAAAAAAAAGATTCAAGTTGGGTGCACGCAATTAAAACATGAAAAGGAACCATTTAAGTCATTGACGTTTCGCATTGAAATTGATTGATTTAATATGCCGGGGAACTTTTTTAAAAGGCAATTCATGTATAGTTAATTCGTCTCGTCTTATTGCTCTCAACCATTACCCATCAACTCAAAACTTTTTACTGCCTTTTGCTGGTTATGGAACCCACCGTCTAGCTTCCACCCGTCATGATCTATAAGGCTACCCTCTCGGGGTCTCGTATGATACAATTACACGTGGCATTTGAGAGATGGAAGCACCCTAATCCCGTGTTCCGTTGAATTTTATTTCACCGAAAACTTTATAATGAAAACAAATATTTTATTTTATTTTATGAAAATCATTTTTAAGGAGAACGATTGATCTTCATTCTATTTGCTAAAAGTTGAAATTGTTTTTTCCTCAATCTAATGAATTATTTTTTATTATCCAAGGACAGTGCTATTTACACTGTTTATATGACTAAATCCACCTAATTTTCATCAAAAAAGGCAAAATTACCTTCTATCATTCAATTGCAATTTAGATTTATCTACTTTCCTTTTTCTTTAGTTTTTCTTTATCTATATAGGATCTACTTACCATAATTAAGAATTTCATATATTTAGTTTCTGTTTATTGTAGATTTTCTATGTATATTAAAGGCACAATGTCAGTCAATGTGAATAGTGTCGAAACACAACTATTATAGAAAGAACTCGATTCGGTGCTTCCTCATATAAGACTTGTGCACACGAAGTAGATGAAGAGATAGGGGAATAGACACTATGTAAGAGTTTTGTGGATATTTTGTACGTGAGCAAGCGTTCAAATTGTGAGCACAACTTGGCGAATCATGGGAAAATTTTATTCTAGGACTTTGCAGTCTCCAAACGACAACTGAACTTGTGAAAATCCTCATTTAAGATTCAAATCTGGGTTTTATCTTCAGACACTATGTAAGAGTTTTGTGGAGATTTTGTATGTGAGCAAGTGTTCAAATCATGAGCACAACTTGGTGAATCATGAGAACATCGGTTATTTTTGCGTTGATTAGAGTTAGGATGTCACCATTCATTCACACTTTAACTCTATGGACTCATCAGCCTTATATTCTACGAGAAATTAAGTTCACGTTAATCTCGACTGGAAAGTGATCAAGAGCCGCAGGTTAATGTCGTAATATAAATAATTTAATGGGAAATATCTCTTCAAGGGCAATACATTATCTATGTTATCTTTTGATAAAAGAAAAATTAGTAGTTTCTCTCTTTTAAGAAAAAAAAGATAATGTTATCTTTTTGGAAATTTTAAATGAAAGAATTTACAACTTTAATGCATCGGGATTGTCCAACCCCCTGCAAATGCATGTGAGCTAGCAGTTACGTCACGTCACTTGTAATTAGGTAATTAGGTAAGACTTTTTCCTATTTCTTTTTGTTTTGTGCTTTTTTTTTTTTTTGGTCGGTTTTGTTTTGTGCTTTGACCCATGCTCTTTCTGATAAGGCAAGATTAATATAATAAAAAAATGATAATACTTATAATTACAATAACTTACAAACCTCTCTCTCTCTTATTTGAGATCTGTTTTAATGATAAGGGCTCTTTAGTATAGGACTTTAAGCGAACAATTATTGACTAATCTTGTGAAGTTCAAGTGCTAAATTCTTGTACTCACGTTTACTTTCTTGTGCACGTAACTCTTTAATAAAAAAATTGCAAAGTATCAGATGGACGCTCTCGCTTATCTCTCTTGTCGACTTGTTTCACATATGCAATCATTGAAGCAGACCCAATCCATCTAGATTGATTTTGTGTCTCTGAAGGTCGATTTGTCTTTTAAATTTGGATGAGTTACACTACAAGCTCGCTTGGTAGACTCATGTGTCCTTATTGTCAGTAGTGGAGCAATTTCGGAGGAAGGAAGTGTAGCACCTTTTTGGTGAGCTAAAGTTAATTTGGATCGCACTCCCTTTTGATAATATCATCATTTAGGTTATTGCAAGCTACATATATTGCGATGATTGCCCGTTTTATATAATTTGTGCATCCTCAATGATGATCAAAAGACATCACGATAATGGCATGATAAGTTAGACATAAGTATGCCTTTTGAATCTATCTACAAATAATGAGACGGTTTTGAATAGAAGACCTATTTGATGGCCGTTTTCTCAAAAGATGACTTAGAGTCGATATTTTCTCAAATCAGAATTTGGAATGGCCAATTTAATCTCAAGTCAGGGCTGAGCTCACACATCTTTGCCGACCTACTTGCACTTGTGATGTCTGCTTACTCTTGACGTTTTAACATGTTACAGAAAAATATTAATATGTCATCACACACTTTTTAAAAGGGTTAATATAACAAAAAATATTAAATTATGTCAACTATGACATAAATATTCTAAAATTTTTACATTATTAAAATCTTAAACTTGTTAGTTGTAATATGAATATTCCAAACTTTTTTTGTCATAAAAAATCAAAACTTATACTAATGTGATAATATATCTTGAATAAAGTTGAAAGAAAGAATATATATATTACACATGTATATTTTTGAGGTTCTTCGTAACACAAAAAATAAGTTTTGAGTTTAGTATTACAGTAGGCAAGTTTAAGAATTTTAGAGATAAATTTTTTTTTTAAGGTATTTTGTATTATGGCGAGTAAAATATGATTTTTTTGGTTGTTGTGAGATTTGCCCATTAAATATAAGTCAAATATAAGTGGGCCCTTTTGAATCCGTCCGAGGACAGAAGAGACAAGAGGATAGCAAGCGAACTGCAACGTAAGAGGGCAATGGGTTCGTTACACGTGGACTTCCCTTTGCTTTACCTTGCGGGAGAAAAAGAGAGAGAAGCTTCCGTATCGAACTCCTACACGTCAGTCCACGTGGCCCACATCTCTTGATAAGGACGAGTACATTTCGCTCCAATATAAAGAAATCAATATTATCATCATCACATTTTAATACTTTATTTCCCAATTTAATATACAAAATGTATTTTCCCCCCTACAATCCACGTGTCAATAATGCTCGAAAGAGTTGCCAGTGTCGGTCGCCCCCCTCCTATCCTTTCAAAAGAAAAGAAAGATAAGCAAAGTTTGAATTATAATTCGAATGCATAGAGGAATCGCTATCATCAGCCGCTTTATCTACCCTTTTATAAAATTAAAAAAAGGAAAGAAAAATCCAAAATAATTTATTTCACAATTTAATATAACAATCATCGTGTCCATCTAAATAATAAGTCGAGAGGAGTTACTAGCGTCGATTATTTGTTCCATTCTTAAAAAGGAAAATAAAATGAAAGGAGGAGTCTTAATCAAAATCCTAATACCAGCCGCTGTCATCTTTGAGAAAGATTGGAAATTTGCTTGCTTCGTTTATTCTTTGCCAACCGATTTGACGTTCTTGATCTTTGAGGACAGGTCTGGAGAATTATATTTGTAGACGGGGAGTGGTGGATTGGTGTGTAATTGCGTTCCGACTCATCTTTGCATGAACGTGACTTCCAACCTCTGTTTCTCGCTTTTCTTGTTCAGGTACGTAGGCTCATCCGCGCATTGGATCAACCTGTCCTCGTCACCGTCACGCCTCACATCCTTATCTCGTCATCACAGTCCTTCACACAACCCACATTCCCCCACGACGGCGATTTTTATAGGAGGGTGATTGTGATCTTAGTGCGGATTGTTGTATTCTTCTGGGGAAGACAGAACTGGCCTTGAAAACGGAGGCCCTTACTGCAGGATCCGATATAAGAACGCTGCCTTCGTTCTCACAGGGTGAAAAACAGAGAACCCTTCTTTGCAATTTGCAGAAACAGAGAGGTAACGTTCGGGGATCCGCGTTTCTTGCGAGGTTTTCTTGTGATGTCACGAGCCTGTCCGTGGCTTTGTCGTGAGGATTTCTTTTTTTTTTTTTGTTTGATTGGTTCCCACCTTTCTCTAGATGGTCTCTGTTTGTATTGATGGGAGTGATTGTAATTGTATATCAGGCTGCGTTGTTGAGGGCTCTGATTGGTTTGAATGAATTCAAAGCCCTTAGTTTTTTAAGCTCGTCTGCGGTGTTATTTTTATGTCAAATTCTCTTGGGTTGATGGTGCAATGTTTTCCGGGTTTTGACTGATCGAGGGTCTGCTATTTTTCAATGTGTAAAAATGTAGTGCAGGCGGGCGGATTAATGACAAGGATCTATACAACGTCACCTTCACTTCTGTTGGATTATATTGTATCAATTAGCTGAGAAGTTACTCTAATTTGGTCGATTATCGAAGACCTGGCATTGAGTTAGATATGTCAGAGCTGCCTCGATTACAACCTATTTGTTTTTCTTTGTGGGGGGGGAGGGTGAGCTAATGTGAAATCCTTACACTGAGTGGTATGATTTGCATTGGTGGTTCTGCATACTTCCGAGACTTCAGTATCATCTATCATATGACTGTTCACTATAAGAAAGGCCAGAGCTGAGAGTTGTAGAATTCTGAGTGGACTTGTGGTTATCTTTTGTCAGATTTGCCAATAATTAGTTCTCGAGTCGGTTGGTCATATATGATTTGCTATCGCGTTGCTAACTCTTATCAAATATTTAAACATGAAGATGCCCTTGTAGGAATTCTATTTTGTTCCAACAGACATCCTAAGTATTACATAAAACTGATTACAATGACAGATAAAAGGACACAATGCTTGGGAATGGAGTTGTCGGGATCCTCTCTGAGTCTTCAAATAAGTGGGAAAGAAGAGTGCCCCTTACACCTTCTCATTGCGCTCGCCTTTTACTCAGTGGCAAGGACAAAACTGGAGTAGCCCGCATCATCGTGCAGCCATCGACGAAGCGAATCCATCATGATGCGCTTTACGAAGATGTGGGCTGTGAAATATCAGATGACTTGTCTGAATGTGGTCTTATTTTGGGTATCAAACAGCCGAAGGTCTGGAATACCAAGTCTCACTCCAAACATTAGGAAAATATTTAGTCACTGTTGTTTAATTATATTTGGTCTTTTGCAGTTGGACGTGATTCTTCCCGACAGAGCCTATGCCTTCTTCTCTCATACTCACAAGGCCCAGAAAGAAAACATGCCCCTGTTGGACAAAGTACATTTTCCTTCATTTGCAAATGTTGCTCAAGTTTTAATAGTAGAGGAAATTTTTGTCCTTTCTAATTCTCCTTCAACTGTTCTCAGATTCTAGCTGAAAGGGCTTCACTTTATGACTATGAGCTCATTGTCAGTGAGCATGGGAAGAGATTACTTGCATTTGGAAAATTTGCAGGAAGAGCAGGATTAATTGACTTCTTAAGTGGACTAGGACAAAGTAATCTTCCAAGCTATACTTTTGTGTCTGTATGCCTTTTTTTTTCTCCTTTAACTGAATTGTGCTGAATAATGATGAGTCTTTCCTTTTGATATTTTGTGTACCTCAGCAGCTGTAGTTTATATGCAATGCCAGTCAGGTTAATCCTTTGTTCCTGACATCTTTCAGGATATCTAAGTCTTGGATACTCAACCCCTTTTCTCTCACTCGGTGGATCTTACACATACTCCTCCTTGGCTGCTGCCAAGGCTGCAGTAATTTCTGTGGGCGAAGAAATTGCAACTCGGGGACTACCATCAGGAATTTGCCCTCTGGTCTTCATATTCACTGGTTCAGGAAATGGTACTGTATCTTTGTAAATGGCTCTTCTTGCAACCATCATTTATGATGCTTTGCAATTGCAAGTATGAAATCAAATCCAGTATACTGTTATTGTTTATACTGTTACTCTATTAAAAGAAGGAAGCCATCCTTCAATTTCAGATGCAGGAGTACTGTTTATTTCTCCCTACAACCCTTTACCCTATCATGGTATCTCATCTCTTATTTGCTTCTCTGTAGTTTCTGCTGGAGCACAGGAGATATTCAAGCTTCTTCCTCACACTTATGTTGACCCGAGCAGACTCCCAGAACTCTTTCAGATGGTAAGTTAATATATAGCTTAGCATAATGGAAGTCCCATCCAATCGAGTTAGCGTTTGGGCTATTTTGGTTTCTCATTTGACGGAGCACTCCCCTGCCACTGGACCAATAAGGTTCGTTAATAGATTGAGACTTAGAAGATGACCTCATATAATGAGACGAAAGTTGATCTTATAACCACTAGTCACGTGTTCTGACTAGACTACATCTTCCATAGAACAGCAGCATTGATAGTCCACTTGATTGCCTTTTGTTTGTTCTCATGCATACTTACAATTTTAAGTCAATTTTAGGTCTTGCTCCATAGTTTTGGTTTGAATTCGGCTAAGCTTTTGCTGTATTTTCCTTTCTGCTAGGCCAGAGATCCAACTCAAATGGCAAAAAGATCGAAAAGAGTTTTCCAAGTATATGGTTGCATTGTGACTTGTCAGGACATGGTTGAACACAAAGATCCTTTGAGAGAATTCGACAAGGTACGCTAGGCCACTTTTCATTTTTCAATTGCTCAAAAGTTGCAATAATCTTGTTACTCGTACTATGATTTCCAAATTGCCAGTCCAGCTGTTTTCAAATGCTGAGATGGACCTGAAATTGTATGCACGTGGACATTTTGTTTTCTTTCAGGCTGACTACTATGCACACCCAGAACACTACTCTCCAACTTTCCATGAAAAAGTGGCACCATATGCATCTGTCATCGGTATGCTATACATATGTTGAGTCTCATAAGGTTGTTTCTGATTAGGATGCAAGAATTATGAGCACTGTAGGAAAGATCTCGTATTTTTTTTATTCAAGTTTATCGAATCACTCCCTTGAATTATATATTCCTTGGATCTGGTCCAGCTGATTTATCGCTGTGATTCACTCTCATGCAGTCAATTGCATGTATTGGGAAAAAAGGTTCCCGCGGTTATTGAGTAAGGAGCAGCTCCGAGGTCTAATGAAGAAAGGATGCCCACTGATTGGGATAGCAGATATCACTTGTGATGTAGGAGGCTCAATGGAATTTGTCAATCAGACTACGTCGATTGAATCACCATTCTTCAGGTATTGTTAATGCAAATTACCAGTGTTTTGTTGCACCGCTTGTCTTATATTATTCTAGTTAGTGCTCTTCAATATTTCTCTACATCATCAGTCGGTAAAATCTTAATTGAGATAAGATCCTTTTTTCTCGCAATAAAAACCTAGAGGTTATCACCATCTTAACAGGATCTTAATTTGATAGAATATTTATTGGTTGGATCATCCCAGCCAATCAATGAAAGGTAAAAGAGAGATTGATTTTACAGTCTCTGGAAGCATTACTAACTGATGTTTACAGGAACTCATATCCAATTCTTCTTATTTCTTCTCTCTTGTTGTTTTTTTTGTGGATGATGCACATTCTTCTATGTGTTGGTGGTATGTGGCTTGCTAATATTGGTTGGTTATGCTCCAAATTTGCAGATACAATGCCCTATGTGATTCATATCATCATGATATGGAGGGTGACGGTGTGATATGTGCAGCTGTGGATATTTTACCAACTGAGTTTGCAAAAGAGGTGCGTTTCTGAACTGTGCATCTCATGGGACTTCTTGGTATTTTATGGAATGTGTTAGTTCTCAGAGAGAGTACCAAAAGTGCTCTAATGTTTTTGCTCCTATTCATTTTGCTGTGGAAAGGCTTCCAAACACTTTGGAGACATTCTTTCAGAATTTATTGGAAAATTAGCCTCTTCCGTAGATATTGCACAGTTACCTGGGCATTTAAGGAGAGCTTGTATAGCACACAGAGGAAGACTCACTGCCCTGTATGAATATATACCGCGTATGCGAGAATCTGATACAGAGTAAGATTTCTTCTATTGCCTCTAGTCTTTTTTTTCCTTTTGATCATTTTGTTTGGTGGAAAAATTGAAGACCGCCTCAGGGAATAAATATATATTGAATGCAAGGACTTCCTTACTGAGCTACATATCTTTTCCCTTTCTCTACACGTGGCTTCCCGTAACAAAAGACTGCAGTGCTGCGATGCTCCTCAGTCCCAGATTAGAGATATTTTTCATGGTCTAAAATACAACTGTACTTTTACATGTAACAGAGGAACTAATTCTCAGATTTCAGTGTAGAACTAACCCCTATATGCAGAGTTAGGTAATCAACTGTGTAAAGCTGTTCTGTTCATGTCAAAAATGATAATTTGCTTAGTGAGGTTAACTTTTAATTGGAAAAGCATATGTGAATCTGGATGAGTGGTAAAGTCCCAAATATGAATGGGTTGCTATCACCTGATTTTTATTTTTTATTTTTTTGGGACATAGAATATTGTCAAATCATTTTTGAATTTGCCTCTGTCAGTATTAGTGGTCCATATTTCTTTGATTCCCTTTCTATCTAGTCTATAATATTGATAAGTGATAACCTTTTACCTTTTGTCCTTTTGTATCTGTGGGATCTAAATAGAATAGAGACATTTAAGAATGGAGTTTTTCTTAAGCAAGCCTGGATTGGATACTGATAGTTAGCCCCTCTTTCTCTTGCACTTGCCTCTTCTCCCGAGAGAGCTGTAGCTCTTTTTTGTCTTTATGATTTGTCATGAATCATCCTCTCATTACTGAATGCATGTTTAGGTTTCCACTTCATCACGTGAATGTTTTCATTTCGCATCTGCAGGAACCTGCCGGTAAACCTTGTCAATATACCTGCATACAGGATAAGAAAATTCACAGAATTGGTAAGTTATATTGTGTCTCTCTCCTTAGCAGGCATTCTTGTGTATGTTATGCACCGATGTAGAATATTATGATGACTTTGGTATGTATAAGCTCATTATATATGTCCAGTTACCTTATGAAAACTATTCTAACCAATAGGTTTCCCTGAGCGGCCATTTATTCGACAAATTCCTGATAAATGAGGCTTTGAACATCATTGAAGCGGCAGGCGGTTCCTTCCACTTGGTTAAATGTCAAGTTGGCCAGAGTCTTGATGCTCCATCTTATTCAGAACTTGAAGTGAGTAGATCTGTTCACCACTATTACTTTGGAAGGAGGAATTTATTAAGTGGGTCAATTCACTTTTTTACCTTTCTCTGTTAGATTAATCAGAATTTCCATCCATGTTTTTACATCTTTATTGCCATAGCAATATTCGGATAGACTATCCAACATGGTTGAACATTCTGTGTCACTGTTTCTGAAATTGTTATACTTGACTATATTTTCGGGGAATCTCTATAATGACCTACCTGTGGATGCTTATGCAATCTGAATTACTAAGAGCTATTTCCTTTGTTAACCCTGACTAGCTTCAAGTTTGATGATCTAAAGTTTAACTAAAATATGAATGTACTCCCTCTTATCACTTTTGCTTCTCATTGCCGTTCACAGTTCTGTTTGTTGTGTAAGTTCAATTTCTCAACATTGCACTTCTTTTTCCCTTGCAGGTTGGTGCAGATGACAGGGAAGTCTTGGATCAGATTATTGATTCTCTAAATTCTCTCGCTAATCGGAATGAAAATGGACCACAGCTAGACAACAGAACAAATCCAACATCAAAGACAGTTGGTACAGTGATGAATAATGGCACTAAAAGCAGCTGTGATCCGGAATATATGAGTTCCGTTCTAATTCTTGGTGCTGGGAGAGTCTGCCAACCAGCTGCTGAGCTCTTAGCATCTATTGGAAGCGCTTCATACCGCCAAAGTCATGATTCACATTTGAAGGTCGACTCTGAAGAGCAGGGACATGTTCAAGTTGTTGTGGCATCTCTCTACCTAAAGGATGCAGAAGAGGTAGAACTGACGACATCTTTTTTCATTGAGGAAATTCAGGCTTAATGTGACTGAGCATATGATTGTTCCATTACTTTCTTATTTGTTAATGAGGCAAAAATTTTCTGTATGGGAATTAAAAAGTAGCAATTATAGCAAACACATGGCAAATACACTATTTGCTATCTTTCTTTCTGGGAATAAATTTTTGTTCTAATGTTCGGGTGGGCACAGACTATAGAAGGCATTCCAAATGCAACCGCAGTCGAGCTCGATGTGACGGACCATGGTAGTCTCTCCAAGTGCATTTCTCAGGTACTTGGGACTTTTATTAATGGAGGTTATATGTTCCTTCTGCTTATGTGACTCTCTGAACAGAGAATTTCATTAACCTCTACAATTCACTAATGTTGTTCTTTCCCTTGTCCAGGTGGATGTTGTAATAAGTTTGCTTCCCGCTATTTTCCATGTTACTGTAGCAAATGCTTGCATCGAGGTACATTGTACTTCCTAATTTCATGTTAGGTGCTTGAATATATCTAACATATCAGCAGAATATTTCCACCATGAGCACTTCCCTTTTATAACATGCTCATGAAATCAATTGATCATCTCATGCTGTCGTCTCTATCTTTGGTTTGGTGCAGCTCAAAAAGCATCTTGTAACGGCTAGCTATGTTGATGATCAGACATCAAAGTTAGATGAAAAGGCAAAAGATGCTGGCATTACAATTCTTGGAGAGATGGGGTTGGACCCTGGAATTGGTAATTGTTTTCCCAATGCATAGTGAGAACTTACTATTTCAAAGAGGCACTGGTTTCATTTATTTCGAATTTTACACTGGGCTTCTTCATTTGGTATTAATGTACTCAACATGTTAGTGCACCTTTCGTGTACATTCATGTGCCCTTTAACATGCTGATCTGATATCAAGCATTTATTGCATTATTTTGTTACCTTACTGGAGCTGTATCTGTTTGAAATGCGTCAGATCATATGATGGCAATGAAGATGATTGATCAAGCACATCAACGGAAAGGTAGAATAAGATCTTTCACTTCCTACTGTGGAGGCCTACCATCGCCTGCAGCTGCAAATAATCCATTAGCATATAAGTTCAGGTACTCTCTATCTCGAAGTGTGAATGGTACCATTTTCTATCAACTGATCTATGAAAGACCATGAGAACATGTTTCTAGCTTTTTGCTTCTTTAAACCATTTCTTTCTATGCAGTCTATGGAATTGATCAGAACTGTTGGATAGAATATGTAATTCGACCTTGATGTAAAAATAGGTTATCTTTAGATTAGTAAGCTCATACTTCTTCATTCGAGACTTTTCTTTCTTACGCAATTTAATTTATAACTTCTGATGCATCTGGTTTCTGATCTTTTGAAAAGACTGTTAAAAAAATGTTCTCCTAAACTTCTGTAGTTGGAATCCTGCTGGAGCTATCCGAGTTGGGCATAATCCTGCCTTATACAAGTCTCATGGTGAAACTATAAATGTCGATGGTACGAAATCCACTTTCAATAGAGTGAGAATTTTCAAATGTAGCTTTGACTTTATTCTCCTGCCCATGAAGTTTTGGCATTTCCAGTTTTCATCACGTGGTATTGCGCTGCATTAATTACAAAGTTCATTCTGATCACAGAGAATTGATTGTGCTTCTAAATTTGCTTTCTGCCTTATATCCATGGTGTCAACAATATGCAGGAGACAAACTCTATGAATTTGCTACTAGATTCCGAATACCCGAACTCCCTGCCTTTGCACTGGAGTGTTTTGCCAATCGCAACTCTTTGATATATGGGGACTTGTACAGAATAAGTACAGAAGCTTCGACCATTTTCCGCGGAACCCTCCGCTATGAAGGCATGATGAACTTTTAGATCTTTTATAATCTCACTTCCTCTCATTTTTAGCCTGCAATAAGCTAGCTTCAGAAGCATAGTATGAAAGTTAATTGTTTTGAAAGAAATAAGCATTGAACATGCTTGCCGTTCTTAACAGAGAGAATTCAAAAATTGGCCACATGTGAATGTTATTACCATACTCAGAATCTCTTGTTATTTTTTCTGTAGGTTTCAGTGAAATAATGGGGACTCTTGCAAAAGTAGGCTTGTTTGATACTGAGGCCCAAATGATTCTTAAGAATAGCGAGCGACCCACATTCAGGACCTTCTTGCTCAAGCTTCTCAAACTTGAGAAAGAAGATTCAGATAAGGCCTCAGTTGGGGAGAAAGAGATTGCCCGACAATTGCTCATACTTGGACACTGCACTGAAGAAGGAACAGCCCTAAGGACCGCCAAAACCATCATGTATGTAACTTTTCATTGTGCAAAGTACTTCTTACTCACATAATTACCAGTGGGGCCTGCTAACTATTCTACAATCACTTATTTGTACGGTTCTAGAGCCAAATGTTTTTCTCTTGTGCATTAAGTGATTGAAGCATTTCGTTTGTTGCTGCATGCTTTAGGTTCTTGGGTCTTCATGAGCAGATGCAAGTCGCTGCATCCTGCCAGAGTGCCTTCGACGTAACCTGTCTTCGCATGGAAGAAAGAATGGCCTATTCTAGCACGGAACAGGTATGATTACGGCATGTATTATACCAGTAGTAAATGTTGGGCTAGTATGTATGTATCAGTGTGGTTAGTGAATAATGAAACTCCATATGACAAGAAGTATGATTTATGATTAGGATATGGTGCTTCTGCATCATGAGGTGGAGGTTGAGTACCCGGAGAGCCAGCATGAAGAAAACCACCGTGCCACTCTACTAGAGTTTGGGAGGATCGAGAATGGCAAAACCACCACTGCCATGGCTCTCACAGTCGGTATCCCGGCCGCCATTGGAGCACTGGTACTTTCGCACACACCTTTTTCCTCCACTAAATGAATCCAACTATATGCTTTAACTAAGCAATTTTCTTCTCTGCTATTGCAGCTATTACTTGAGAACAAAATCAAGACAAGAGGTGTGTTGAGACCTATCGAACCTGAAGTATATGTGCCAGGTATATTTGAAAATTAGCTGCTATCCCATCGTGTCCTGCATTATCAACTATTGTTTTCTGCTGATTATGCCATTCTTTTTAGCCTAGCAAGTTATTTTGCTAGTCTCCATTTTCCCATCTGAGATTCCTATGCAGGATTCGCTCATTGGCAACTTAAAGCCTCTGACGGACTACTTTGATGTTGCTATCATGTTAAGAGAATTTGACATATAGCTCCTCAAGACTCCCTCTTGACATTGGAATAGACCGATGACATTTTCTTTTTCTTTTTTTTCTTTTTTCTTTTTGGGTTGCAGCACTGGATATCCTGCAAGCTCAAGGTATCCGGATAATGGAGAAGATTGAGTAACTTGGACTTTTGGGAATGTGCCCGATTCTATCGTGCATGCAGATTGAAGGAATAAAAAAGAAGATGGAAAACTGAACAACATATGTTCTTGTAAGGATGTAAAAATAAAAATCTCATTCAGCGTTCCTTGTACATAATTTGTCTGAATCACCATCTACTGCAACTATTAAAACTGGGGCGTCTTTTAACTGAAAGATCCCAAGCATTGCATTAATGTAGATTCACTTACTTTTCGCATCAAACTGTATATTTTAAATTTTTAGTAGCTTTCGTCAACATGCTTTGATCTGGTTTCCATGGTCCAATGTGACATCAAGGTTCTGTTGGGGGAAGCATGACAAAATTCTTAACACATTCGTAATAGGGAGCCCATTAACAACCTAGTTAGACCTATCTTCACTCAATATGACTCTTCTTCCTTACTTATACTCAATAGGTTCTCATATCAGTAACTGCAAGCTCGAGGGGAGAATGAAGAAAGCATTTATTTGAGTATGTAATGATATGAGTTACAGAAAAAATAAAAATTGAAATTACTGTCACTGAACTCAATGACCGTCGGAGTGGAAGTTTAACAGCAAAGCTTCGGCAAGAGACGAAATATTACTTAGTGTTAAGTGAGACCTTAAATCTCAGTAAAAACAGCCATTCTGATAACAAGTTTGTCACGCACACTGATGATTCAGCGATAATGGCAGTTTCACTTCTGGTATGGTCACTCGACTAGAGTTGTCGGATAAACTGCCCTGTTTCTTGTCAAGTGAAAATTTAAGCATGTCAAACATCAAAATTGCAACTTCTGACAGGTCAAACCCAATGCTAGGTTTCTTTTCTTTGGCACCAAAAGATTACTGCATTACTCCATATCAGAAGCCTAATACTAGTCAATGTCCTCAACGTTTATACTTGTTAACCTATTTCTGGACTCAAAAGGTTTATAGATAAGATGCTTGAAACTTTCATGAGTACATAACATTGTCTTGAACATTTGGAAGATGTAAATGCAACGTCATAGGTGAAATTGTGTAGATTGAATGCTCGAAACTATCCTGAGTACAATGACAGGATCAAGGATTCATTGCTCTAAGCGTTTCCAATGGTTTTGCTGAAACTATCTGGAACACTCAATTCGTACTTAGTCTCATATACGCCACAAGAGTGCATTGTTGACAAGGGAAAGCCTGGTTTACTTTTGAAACTTCCCCTTTTATTGTGTAAGTACTTGTATAACTTGCATTGTGAAATCACACCTTCAGTCACCACCTTAATTACAGATCATCATCATCAAACAATATCCTTATTTCTGAAAAAAAAAAAAAAAATGAATGCTTTTTTCTCTATCAGTTGACTGAGCTTTTGTACAATCAGATGGCGAAAATCAATGCTCGGTCTCATTCTAATATCTCTCCTTACACGCCACACGGGCTAGAATCCACCGCTGATGTTGATGGGATCTAATCACGTCTGTTGGACGGCAAGGACGTCGAGTTTCCTTGGCTGATTATTGCTCAAAACAATGAACAGGAGGGCGAAACTTAGTACACGCAACAAAACATTAGTGTTATAACATGCAGAAGAACCAAAAGTAATGGCACGTGCTTTCCTCTGCTCGAGGTGCTCGGGGATGGAGCCTTCTCGTGCGTTCTGTTATCAATCATAATCTCGAACCTGCAACTGCCTTGTGAGGGATCGATCACAGTGAGGACCGTCAAATTGTTGAACGAGCACGAGCCTTGCCTCTGATCCATGGTCTGGTAGTACATGTTGAATGCATACGAAGCATTGCTCTTAGCGTCAAGATTACCGCAACTCGATCCGTAGCCAAGGCTGGTGCAATCTGCATAAGAACAAGCATAGCTCGTCGCTCCTGGCAAGTTCGGATCTGAAAGGCTCGCCTGGGGCGCCATCACGCACCAGTGCCTGGACAAGTACTTGACGCCTTTGGCAGCGACTAAACTCTTTCCGTTGCCCATGTCCAGTGGGTACTTGATGGACCCGTCGTAGTAGAATATCCCCCAGTGCCGCTCAAAATTCCCCGGGTCGACGCTCTTCTTGTCCTCGTCTATAAAGGCGAAGAGGTAAATATCGGGCATGGTTGGGTGCTTCGGGCTGCCCTTGCCGCTGCGAATGCGGTTCAGGAGGCCCTGGTTGAACCGGCGAGCATTTTGGTTATTTGCATTCGGGGTGCCATCCGAGGGCCACCCGACCTCTCCAATGATCACGGGCATCGATCCAAAACCATTCTTCTCAAGGGCGGCCATGAGGGTATCGAAGTTGGCATCGAGGACATTCGTGTACGTGATCGAGCCATCTACCACGGGTGTAGCTTTACCATCAAAGAAGGCATACTCGACAGGGAAATCGGGGTCCGCGTCGAGGCTAAGGAAGGGGTAAATGTTGACGGTGAGAGGGGCGCCGTTGTTGCGTAGGAACTTAGTGATGGAGATCATGAGGGTGCGGATGTCGGCCCGGAAATCGCCGCCCGAGGGGAGGCCACTGTCCGTCTGGTAGACATCGCCGTTGAGCGGGACCGTCGCCTTGACTTGTTGGCCGAGGCCAGCTTTGATAAGAGCTGCTTGGATATTTTGAAGAGCTGGAAATGTAGTCTTGACATACGTGTCTTTGTAGTCCTTCAGGAATGGCTCATTACCAACAGCCACATACCTAGGAACAATAATTTGTGATTGTCAAGTTCATTTCTAGATGCACACTAACCAGGAACATTGCCTTGTATGCCGTAGTTTGATTACAGAAAGATTCTTACCTTATGTCCACCCCATATTTGGAAATGAAAGTGGACACATTCTGCGACACCCAGTTGACAGCGGCTTGGACGCTGCTCGAGAGCGGTATGAGGAGGTCATTCGGTATCCCGACCATCACTTGGATCCCAGAATGCCCGAGCGCTTTGAGGGGCCCTGGATCAGCCTCAAAGAGCTTCACTTTGTCGAATCCATTGTCCTTCAGTAGCCGAACCGCTATGTTTGGAGGAAGTGGATGCGAAGCGCGCGACCCCCAGTTGCATGCGAGGCCTTGAACTTCCAAGGTCACACCTTCAAGGATTACAGACAGGATCAGAAGCCATGAGAGATAGCGAAAATTGCCCATGTTTTCTCGAATTGTGGATTCGCTGATTATTTTCTGAAAGTATCTGCTGTTTATAAGCCGCCTTAATAGTTGAGTAAAGTGGAGAATATTAGAGAAATCATCCTTTCCAAGTCTTTTCAGGGGACAGGCAAGGGATTACATGGAGAGTCAACAAGGAACTCGATACCATATGAATCGGCACGTAGTCAGTCTTATTACAGACGAAAGAATATTGAACCCAAGAAAGGAATGGAGTGAACGTGTTGAACATTATTTTGTCCAAGGATGCCTTGGAAAAGTTGCGATTGGAAAGTCTCTTTCTTGAAATCCTCAGTTTGCTAAGCTTTTGGCAAAAAGTGCTTCTTAAACATTCTTTAGCGGTTCATGGAAAAGGTAGGTGCCTATGTACTCATTTTGTGAGGACTAGGGACTTCCATTGCTCCGGTCTAGACAGTATCAAAGCTTGCTTGAGCTGTAAGCATTAGGAAAACCTCCTTACCATTGTTTGTTATTATCTAACGTATGCAGATTGTATGCCAATTAGGTGAGTTGTAATGACGAATGCAATCCCATAAGCTGGATGAACCTGATGGATGGAGAACATGTCCGGTAAAACGAGGTGTTCATAAGAACTTGGAAAGATTATGAACCGGTGAACACCTGGATAGAGTCATGATCGCAAATAAACTTGGAAGGACCCGGTGGACAGTTGACCTGAAATCATTTTCAGCGCATAGCGTAAACAGACTCGTGGGATCAGTGGCAAAGGCAACTTCCTTTATCAATTTTGCAGAACACGTTGGGCCCCCTTCTATCACTAGTTCAAGAAGGCATTGACCACTTTTCATTTGAATAGGAAGTCTAATGAAAGGTAAATGCCCATTGTCAAGGAATGGAACTCGCAGCGGAAGGGCTGGAGTTTGAATCACAACAATTTTACCTTATCTGAGCAAGTAGCCATAGGGACAGTTTGTTGACAGACGTAGCAGACTCTACTCAGAGAAAGCCTGCTTTTATCGGTGAAAACAGAGTACAAGAGCAGCCTGTTTTCCAACAATCGTCCAACAGCTCTTCGAGCTTTCTAAGGAAATTTCGGCCCCATTTGGTTAGAAGTAATGACTTTAGGTTAAAAGGGAAATTTTCAAAATACTATAATGTTTGGCAAATTGTAACTATAGACTTATTGAAAAATAACTTTAGCTTAAATGCCATTAGGCAAAACCTATTTGCAAAAGGTTATTGCTATTTTAGAAAAAAAAAACTCAAAATTAAATTCAGTGAAGTTCAACCAGTGGCTAAAGGTCGCAGGACCTTAAGTGAGGCTTGGGTTGTGCCGCCAAGGCTACGCCTAAGGTAGGGCGATCCCAGGCGACACCGCTTGAGATAGGGCAATCTTAGGCAACCCAGGCGATGCTTAAGGTTGCACGACCTCAAGCGATGGTCATCGGGACACACAACCCCTCAGGCGGCGATCATCAGCCTCCAGCTTTTCTATGCAAAATGGGGAAGATGAACAATAAATGTGTAGATGAACAGTGAACGTGAAGATTAGAATTCCTAAAATACTTAAAGTCCAAGGCAGTGATTTCAGCTTTCACAATGTTAGTATCAGTCGATGAAGTCTAAAAATACTTGCCAAACACTTCATATTTTCTAGGGTCAAAGTTTTTTGAGAAAGTTGAACCAAACGAGGCATTCATCAAGTTATGTTGGAGCTTGAAATGTCTCCAATCAAACGAAGACATTGGCGGAAAATTGATCAACTCTCTTGTTATGTTGGAGCTTGAAATGTCTCCACATAAGGGATTAAAACAAGCTGAAGACATTGGCGGAAAATTGAGAAAGCTTATACTTTGAACTCTCTCTTGCTCTCTAGGTCGTACCCGTGATAAAACTCGCTCGCAATTCTCTCTTGTAAGGGTTTTCTTTGCTCCTTGTGATCTGGGAATTGAGAAGACTACAAGAGGAGTAGCAATAAGTTCAATGCAGAAGGAAAGACGAAGAAAAAAACTTGACTTAACAAAAATAAATTAATAAAAACATTTTTCATTGCCTACAAAAATAACTAGGCATAGATTATTATCGACGATGAAAACGTTTTTCATTGATTAATTTTTCGAAATGATATAAACAATCATTTTCCGAAGAATGTTTTTCTAAATCACTCATTTTTTGCGAAAGAACTCACTCTTAAATAATATTACCAAACACTCGAGAATAGTACCCAATTTCTTTACCAAATAGGAAAAGATAATGAACTTATAGATGTATAATGTTAAAAAACATTTCGATATATAGTCAATTTCTTATTCATAACATCAACAATCAGGGTCTTCAAGTACAAGCTAAAGGGTTTGCTAAAAAAAAAAAAAAAAGTACAAGCTAAAGGGTTGATAAAAAAAATGGTTTCTCCATTTCGCTGTGGGTCCCCAGTAAAACTTGCGTATGGATTGGCAAGGCATGACCCACATATGTTTCACTCGCCAATTTCCTCTCTTCAATCATGCGTCAACAAAGGGATAAAGCACATCATTATGAATATCATCCAAGGCTTTCTTCATCTGCTAAATAGGGAAAAAGTGATCTTTGTTTCTGGATTTGAAATACTCTTTAAGTGTCTTATAATTTTGGGATGATCAGGTTAGTGATCTCGCCTCATCCACTTGCTCAAGTGGTGATTTCTGCGCCTGATCTTCTTGGTCAAAAGACCAGCAAATTGGCTGCTCAAATCTATGTTTCAGTAGAAGCTATATAGCTAGATTTTCTATTAAGTTCTATATAGATAGTTTGACCAAGCCTTGTCGGAAAAGAAGGGTTGCACCTTCAATCAAAGTCCAATTGCTAGTTCATCCTTTGGGAAGCTATGAAGATTCCTTCCTTAGCTCTCTAAAACAGTAGCAATATCTTTTTAATTTACGCACTTCTGGACTATAATAAGAACAGAAGGAATAACAGCCACACATTGCCAATTGAAAAAGAATCACAAGACTTTACTAAAGCACAAAAAGTGACTCTTGATTATGTACAAAAGAAAGCCCAAGCTGGTCCAACCACAATACAAGAACCAAGAATCTTGAACCTCACTAGTGAGTGATTACTGATTTCATTATTAAGATTAAATTCGACTATAGCGACTAAACTTATACAGATCACAGAGATCACATCTACTCTAAAAGCCTTCCAAAAAAAAAAAAAAAAATGAAGAGAGGAAAAATCCATGGTAACTATAGAAGCAGATCATCCCCAAAAAGATAGAGAAGTCTCTCCACAGCCCAACTGGGTTCATTCATACTCCAGTCCAAGCTCTGCGAGGGGTTCAGCAAGGGGGCTCTGCAGAGCGGGCAAGACTTGTGATTATCATCATGATCATGATCATGATCTTGATGGCCATCATGATCCACCCATCTGTCAATGCACTCTCTGTGGAAAACATGGCAACAGTTCCTCAGCTCCCTGACTTCATCATGCTCCCTCAGCTGGCTCAGGCATACTGCACACGTGTCACAGATCTGTGGCAGCCGCTCCATGGCATCCCCATAGGTGGTGAGCACCAGGTTGTTTCTTATCATCTGGGAAGAAACAGAGGAAGTATGCTCTGTTTCAACAGAGGAGGAAGAGGAGGCCATGGTGATTCTGTCTCTGAGCCTAAAAGCCCAAGACAAGACCCATCTCATCACTGCAAATACAAGAGCTGCTTTGTACAGGACATGGGTTACTATCAAACAACAGCTGGAATCCCCCAACAAGAAACCCATTTTGGCGTCAAAATCTTCCTTCAAGAGATCAAGAAACATCAAGAACGTAGCTACAAGAAGAATTTCAAGAAAAAGGAGAGAGCAGGAGGAAGAAGAAGAAGGGGGAAGTTCAGTATGAGGCACCGGCCTCCTTATAAAGGGAAAGGTTGGGGGGGGTTCTTGGGGATTGCTGGGTTTGCTTTTTATTTTCTTCTTTAGATTTTTAATTACTTTTGTCAAGTATAATGTCCACCACGCTCTTCGCACAACCTTTTGCATTCGTGTAAAGTCACTAGGTCTAAGAGGGTGGACCGTGATATCTTAATTCAAGAAAGCTTTCTGAATATTTGACGTGTCAAAATCTTGTATAACAATGGAGGGTATAGACGTATAAGATTTTTTTAATTTCTTAATGAAGTGATTGATTTCTATTCTTGAAAGATGGGTCTGCACTGTGATTTTTGTCTGAAAGGAGGGAAAAGAAAAAAAAATAATCATGATGGTCCTTGTAGAAAAAGAGGTGGAAGCTATTATGACCTAAACAGAAAGCTAACAAAGACATCATGACATATGTGACACCATGTTGGTCCCACGTGGGCATAAGAATCAAACATATACTAAAACCAAAGAAAAGGTTCTACAAAAGAAAAAGAAAAAATCCTACAGCCATCAAGCGATTGACAAAAGCTGTCATGAGGAGCTTGAAGTGAATTACACTGAAGGGTCACTTAATTATCAGTAATCCAATATTTAATTTAAGAAATTGTTAGGTGAAGCAGAAGGAGGAACTGTACCATCCCATCAGCAGTAGCTCAGCTTGCCTTTTTGATCTTCTCATACGTGTGAAATGGGCCCATGTAACGTGCCTTGCTCCTTCAATCCGAGTCAGAAATCCACCAACTTGCCCATCATCTTGATTGCTTTCTGGCACGGTGATGGAGGATGATGCAGGGAAAAAGTAAGAGCGAGAGAGATTTCAAACACTGTTGTGATTCTGAACCAGCTCGATAAAGAACACCAATCTTTATTAATCTTTATCTCTTTACCTAAAACAAAAAAGAGACGTCGAACCATTAAAAAGCTACTTGACTAGGTGCAAGAACAGATATGAGCAGATAGCTGCATTGAAGGTCATTGCAGTGGGGGGTGTTGCCTTACGTACATGACCAAATTGATAGGGACATCAAGTGCGTTTGGTAGCATTTACGTTTAAAAATCGTTAGAGGGAACAAAAATAGAAAAAAGTGTTTACGTTAGGAAACAATTTTGAACAAAAAGACGCGTTTGGTAAACTTGTTGCAGGAATAAAAAATGAACGAAACACATTTGGTAAATTTGTATTCTTTTTTTTATTTCTTTTAATTTTTTAATTTTTAATTCTCTTTTTCTTTTTTTCTTTTTTTTTTTTTTTTTTTTTTTCTTTTTACGGCGAGGCTTTTGGCCGCCTCGGGTTGGGCGAGGCTCGGCCTCGCCGGTTGGGCGAGCATCGGCGGCGGCTCGCCCGGCCAAGGCGGCGAGCCTCGCCAGGGCCGGCGACACTCGGCCTCGCTTGGGGCCGACGACGCCCGGCGAGGCCGCCGGCCCCGATGGTGCCCTCGGCCCTCGGTCGCCGGCCCTCGGCGGCCGCCCGGCCATGGCCAAGGCGGCGACCGGCCAAAGAAAAAAAAAAAAAAAAGAAAAAGAAGAAGAAAAAAAGAGAGAAGAAGAAAAGTGTTCTTAAATTTTGTTTTAGAAACAAGAAACAACTTTTTTGTTTCTTGTTTATTGAGATGTGTTTGGGAACAAAAATAATTTTGGAACAAAAACGCACACAAACGCGTTTCTGTTCCTTTTTTGTTCCCAGGAACAAAAAAACAAAAAAGTTGTTTAAAAACAGAAAAAAGAAACAATAACAAACGCAGCCCCAGTGGCCTGTGATATCAGCAAAAGAACCAGAGTTAGGAGAAAAAAAAAACAAAAGAAAAATCTCAAGTGGGAAGATATGAATTGGTACAAGTTATGTCATATTAAATTGCAAAATATGTGTAGTAGGAGAAGCTTGAATGGTGCATTCATCGTTCTCTCATGGTTTATTTCATTTGCAAAGAGTATAACGTTGAATTGAGTTAGTAGACGAGATTTGTGATATTTGTAATTTATTTCGCTGTCTTGATATGACATGTTATATTTCGTACCGTGTGTAAAACTTGAAATGTTTACCGCATAAAAGAGAAGTTTCAAAGAGAATGTTTTATGTTGATTTTTTCGAAGCCCAATTCCTTTTAAAGATATCAACTTCAACTTGGATCTCAATTTTGACCGGAACTCCCTTATCTATATTCAAATCCAATTCTCATTAAGCTTCATCCAAGAATCCTGTTAAGGATTTGACGTGCCATTTCACATGTATTTGGCAACTCACAGTTGTTGTCGCCAAAGCCACTGCCTAAATAAGAACAGTTTCAAACCAAAATTTTATTTTATCTTTATAAAGAAGCACAAATTTTTGGTTAATGTATAAATCTAGTCCCCATCAAGTTTTCATTCGATGATGCTTTTTAAAATTTGAAAGTGTCATTTCATGTGTACTTAGTGACTTAGAGCTATTGCCACCACAAGAATATAAGTAGTTTTGAACCAAGATAGAGGAGGAAAAGCGAGCACTCAAATTTGGATTTTTGGCATGTGCGATACGAGAGCATGTCCAAAGCTGAGAAAAATGGAACCTTGAACTCGCAATCAATAGCGCCTGAAAATAGGGGAAGTTTTTGGACCATATATGATCATTCACATCAACACAGTCGTGAGTTGTCGAATACACATAGAATAACCCATCTTTAACGTTATCATCGGATGAAATCTTCGTGGTGGAATTTGGAACCAACTGTGATTGGTTTTTTTTTACAAGACCAAAAAAATTTCAAAACAGAATGATAATTAGAGTTGAAGTTGGTGCTTTTTTGAACAGTCTAGAGCAAAATAGAGCCTATGAAAGAATTGATTTTTCATTTTTTATATATGAGATAAAAGAAGTCGGAGCTCGAATTGGAAGGGGGGTTAAACCTAGTGCTTTTCAAGAGAAAGGCCGATTTTTCCATGATAGGAGAAGTGGAGGCTCAGCTCTAGGGGCCGACATGGAGATTAAGGCAAAGCAAAAGGGCGAGAAAAAGGAAGAAAAAAGGAAGAGGGAAAACCTGATCACATGATCAAGATAGTGTCCTTTTCCCCAAGAATTGACCAAACACATCCCCAAAAAACCGAAAGGAAGAATCGAATGATCTTATCAAGAACAAACCTCAAACCAACATGCCCATGTCTGACCAAAGTGGCCATGCAACTAATTGAAGAAAAAGAAAGAAATAAAGGAAGGGAAAAAAACGGGGGAGAAAAAGCAAAACGAGCTAAAAGGGGGAAAATGACAAAAGATTTGCTTACATACGAAGGAATATATGCTCATCATCGGATCTTTCGGCCAGAACCCGAGGCTACTAAAGCCAACCTGCGTATACTGCCTACCCAAATAAAGGTGCCAAAAAAGGTTGGATTGACGACATACATACGGGGGCTGCTAACATAATCTTATCTGTACAGACATCACATATGACTTTTTGCAAAAGCTTCGAATCCAAGATGTTTCTCACCCGAATTAAATGAAGGATATGTCGATTTACACCGAAAGTGAGTCTGGCCAGCAATCTTTAACGACAAACTTCCAAGAATAAAAACTGGATTTAAGATGGATCTAGTCCATTTGCCTTACTGAATCAAGTGACATGTTCTTTGTCGGGTGTTCAAAGGCTTTGATGAATTTAGTTTAGTATGGTGAGATTTTGTGAGACAATTGTCAACTGTTATACGAACTTAAATTGTTAGGTAAATGTGTGGTTTTTTATTTAGATATTTAATTACTTTTTTCTCACATTTAGTCTTAGCTTATTTACCTAATACTAATATAAAAATAATTAATTATGGAGACAAATGGGGCATTGAATGGTTTGAGTTCATAACTTCGAGCTTTGATATTATATGAGATTTTGTGGAATAATTACTTGTAGAACAACTGAATGTGATTCCACAAATTTTCCCAAGTAGTTAACTAATGAATTATTAGATTAAGTGCTTGTTATCTAATTGAGTAATTCGAGTTTTTTCCTTTTATTTTTGACTGCTAAGGTGTTTAATTTGGGTTTTTTGAGTAGAAAAGTGAACACCTTTCAAATTATCTTGGACAATCTTCCACATGTTATATAACCAAATTGGCTTATACATCATTTGGTGGCCTATGTTTGTGCTTTAACGTGATTGGAAAGAGGAGGGAATCATCTTATCGGAAATGGCAAAAAGTTGTCCAAGGCCCGAGGTTAGCACTTTTATCTTTTTCTGTCCTGAGTGAAGCGAGGTGCATATTTTCTGAAAAAAATACCTCATAGGCTTGCTCATATCCTAGGATGTGCTATGAGATTATTAATTTGATAGTTCGACTTGCAATAAAAGTAAAGGAAAATTCCAAATAAAACCCGAAATACCATCATTTTCTCAAATAAAGGTATGAAGTGAACCTTATTTCAAATAAGAGTCTAAAATATTCTTATTTTTTCAAATAAAGGCCTAAATTTTATTTCAAATAAAAGCTTGAAGTGGATATATTAGTTTCAAATAAGAGTCCGAACTCACTATTTGGTAAAAGACAATTTCTTCTTTTGAATTTTTGAATTTCTTTGTTTGTTTTTGTTTCCAAACACAAATTAAAAATAAAAAATAGAACACACGGGGAGAGAGGGCTCCCTCCTATGTGTGGCCACCGCCCCATTGTTTGTGGGTGACGACAATGGTCAACGAGGTTGTCAATGCCTATGCGAGGGTCGGCAACCCTCGTTGACTAGAGGTGAGGGTCTGTTGGCCCTCATTAGAGATAGGAGAGGGCTCGTCCTCTCCTAGATATGGGCAAGGGTTGCCGCCCTTACCTCTAGTGCGAGGGTTTCTTGCCCCGTGCAAGTCTACTAGCCCTTGCCTTTGATCGATAACGCTAGCCCTACCCTAGGCACTGACAAACCTAACGGCCATCACTGTCGCCCCATTAACGATGAGGCGGTGGTCATAGGCGAGAGGGAGCCCTCCCATCTCTCTTTTTTTTTTTTTTTTTAAATCTAATCTAATTTAAATTTAAATTGTATTTGAACGAAAATATCCTTGATCACCGAAATTTTTTGTCGACGGGCAAAAAGCCATTATTTAAATAATTATAATAACTTAAGAGCATTCTTTGGCCTGTTTGGTTCAAAGCATTTGGAATGCTCATTTGGGCTCTAAAGTCCCTTGGCAAATGCAAAGGTGTTTGGTTCGTTTTTTGCGTGGCTTTGGCGAGATGCGGTGCATCTCCAAGTGGGGCTTTTAGCCCAATGCGGCTCTTGAGGTCCTTTGGAAAGTTGCATCTTCGGAATGCAACTTCCGATATTGTTCATCTCTCGGTGGAGAAGCCGTCGATCACCACCGAATAAAAATAAATATAAAAATAAATATGTTTATATAAAAATAAATATGCTTATATTTTTATATAAAATAAAAAATATATATTTTATATAAAAAATAAAAAATATATATTTTATATAAAAATATAAACATATCTATTTTTTATATTTTATGTTTAATAAATATATATTTATAAAAAATATATAATATATATTTATATAAAATATATATTTATATATATTTATATATTTTTATATAGATATAAACATATCTATTTTTATATAAATATATTTTATGTTTAATAAATAAATAAATAAATATATTTATAAATCTAAACATATCTATTTTTTTATAAACATATCTATTTTTTTCTCGATTGTTTTTATATAAATATATATTTATATAAACATATCTATTTTTATATATATATTTTATGTTTAATAAATATATATTTATAAAAAAATATAATATATATTTATATATTTTATATATATTTTATATAGATATAAACATATCTATTTTTTATATAAATATATTTTATGTTTAATAAATAAATAAATAAATAAATATATTTATAAATATAAGCATATCTATTTTTTTTTCTCCGATTGTTTTTGTATAAATATATATATATATATATATATATATATATATATATATTTATATATTTATATAAACATATCTATTTTTTATATATATTTTATGTTTAATAAATATATATTTATAAAAATATATATAATATATTTTATATATATATAAACATATCTATTTTTTTATATAAATATATTTTATGTTTAATAAATAAATATATATTTAAACATATTTTTACTTTTTAATTTAATAAAAGTTAATTACAAATGCAAATTTTACCAAACGGTATTTTGGCCAAAGTTGTTTCTCAATGCAAATTTTACCAAACGACATTTGCATTTCGGAAAACCCCCTTCACCCAAAGGTATTTGCATTTCGCAAATGCATTCCCCAAAAGTTCGAACCAAACGGGCGCCCTTTAAGACTGATATGACCACTTCAGCCCATTATTTGAAATAAGATTCACTTTAAACCTTTATTTGGAAAAATGATAGTACTTTGAATCTTTATTTGAAATTTTTCTAAAATTAGAAAAAAGAAAAGAAAAGATAGACAAGTCCCTAGTATCAAAAAAAATAATACCTAGTGTTTCGGCTAGAAATGAAAAATACCCAAACCTATGAACCGATAGATACAGATTAAACTTATCAATTTTTCAATTGAAGATGAGGAACAAATGGACCCTTTTCATTTTCTTTTAACAACTTAAAATGTGATCCAATTTTCAAAAATTTACAAAAAGAAAAAGGAAAAATCTAGTACACATTGATATGGTGAAAGTCGTCACTTCGAGTTGTACGTGTCGCACTTATGTGATGCGAAAATTTCGAGTGCTTTGAGGTTAAAAAGAATAATTATGCAGATACCTGAACTTTCGCTGATTTTGCAATCGAATGTCTATCTTTTTTTGTCTGATCAAGAATATCTACTTTTCAATTTTCGCTCAATGGGAGGCTTCAGTAAAATTCGTGGATGGAAATGTTGATATGGCACTAACACAGTTAGTATTCATTAAGATGTATGTTGGCATTTGATGTGTCAATTTAGGATGAAGCCGCGACAGCAAAGAACTCAAGATGCTTGTGAAATGTTCACGTAGTCGCGAAATGTTTAGATACTTGCCTCCATTTACTATAAGAGCCGTGTTAGAAAAGAACTCAAATTTTCATTCAAGTGCTTTCGATGTCATTAATTATAAAAAAAAATTAAAAATTCGTTTTTATTAAGAAATATTGTTTTTCGGAAAATATTTTCCGACTTTTCCGATGTTTAAATGATAGAAAACCAATTGATCTATGGATAATGTGACATCCTGAAAATTCGACATTGTCCCGAATATATGAAATGGACATTTTGTCGATGCGCCTATGGTCATTTTTCTTGGAACTGATCACTCTCGAGTTAACTGATCTATCTCGAGTTAACTGATCTATCAAGTTAAACCATTAAGAGATATAAACGCGACAGACTTGAGAATTTGATCAGAAATCGACTGCTCAACCGTGATAATCGGCAAGAATCAATACGACACCGTTATAAGCGATTAGTGATTGGATATATGTTGATTCAACGGAAGCACACAATGTGGGTGATTCCATCTAATTGTAAAATTCGCGTCGAACGGCACTAACCCAATTTTCTGTCGATTTGGTACCCGGTGCCCGTAATTAAAATCTTGAGATTTTTACGACAACTAAGAGTCGCCAATGAGCCGGAGATGCACAAACGTGGATTGGAATTATCAACCACGGATCAAATGTGCTAAAATCCCTAAAAGCTACCCAGTAGGTTAGGTTGTACTAAAATCGTGTTCGGTCGATTTTAACCAATAATTGAATTCGGTTTAGGGAATCGGACGTTTGAGAGTGTTACGATTCATTTTTAGGACATTGTCTCATCTTTTGGCAAAATTTCGTCGAGTCCGGAATTTTTGCGAAAAATCGGTTTCAGACAAATTAGAAAAATAATAGAAATTCGGATGAGAGGGGTAATGGATTATTTGGCTACCCTATTAGGTTTAATTTTGGGAATTTAAGCTCAAGAAAGTAATTTGGGGAGGGGTTCGAAACTCCGCGCCCCCATTACGCGACTTAAGTGGAGTGCCATGGGAGGTGGGCCCCCATGCTAGTGCTCCCCTTAGTTTGCGCCACCCGGCCGCCAATTGTATCTTCCCAGTTTTGCGCCGCCGCCGCCGACTGTATTTGTATGGTGGTTTCCATGGTCATAAAAAAAAAAAAAAAAGTAATTTGAGGACAAGAAGATAGATAGGCATGAAGACTTTTGTGGCTTGCAATGAGTAAATTATGATATTTTCTATTGACTTTCACTCATCTCTCTCTCCTCCCCTTCTCTCTTTCCCTCTCTCTTCTCTTGCATAAATTCTTTGCCTCACCCCCCCCCTTCCAAGCTTTTGCCGACCCCCACCCTGCCCACGTTTCCTTTCTTCTCCATCTTCTTCTTCTTCTTCTTCTTCTTCTTCCACATTCCCTCTCCCTCACACCATTTTCCATTTCCCTTTTTCTGTTGCTACCACAAGCCCGCACAAACCACCAGCACCTCATCCCCTTTCTCCTTCCATTTTGCCGCACCACCCCCACGTTCCCTCACCTTTTCACTTCCCCTCATCTCAGCATCTTCATCCCTCACACCACCAACCCCACCGTCCACCTCATCCCTTACTCACGCAGCTCCTCACATCCAAGTTAGCCCACCTCACCCGCACATGCCCGCCTCTTCCATCTTTAGCCCACTCACCGTTCCAGCGTCCCGCTCCACCGAAACCAGCCCACCAAGCCGAGCCGAACAGCGGCCAGCAACTTAGCTCCAGAACCAGATCGAAGCCAGCTTAGCCATGAGCCTTGAGGGTTGATTTCAGCCTCATCCGGGCCGTCGCCGTAGACATGGGATCTCACCGCCGTCGCGCCACCGTCGCCATGAACCCGTTTGCTTGCTAATTCGATGAGTTAACTCCCTAATTCTTGAATATGTTGTTAATTGCACTTAGGAGATTATATTAGTGTTAATTAGCATTGTTAGATTAGTGCTAAGAAGGATTATTATTAATTAAGTTAGATTAGCTTAAATTCGGATCAATTTACTGGACTCTCGCTGTTTGCCATTTTTGTGGAAAAAAATATGTTACAATTTTGAAGTTGCTTTCTTCTTGAAAATGTTTTAGATATCTTCAGCCATGACATATATTTTACTCAAGATTTTAGGGATTTAAAGGAATGAGGTTTCAACTTCGTCATTTCAAAACAGAGTCTCGGATCGTGCTGGAATTTGTGACCTTTTGGTATTGCAAGGATTTTTATCAATTCTTAGGGTTCTATTTTCAAAAGAGTTTCTTCACGAAATTTTTTTTTTTTCACATCTTTTATTTTAACATACTCAAATTTCAGATCAAACAAACATATTTTGGACCTCAAACCAAACTGATTTTGGAAAACATAATTTCTGGAAACGGTAACAGTTTTTGCAACGGTCTGAGCGAATTACTGCTCTTAATCTAGAAAGATATGGGTTAAGGTGTCTTCATGAAAAATGTTATTTTAGTTGTCTTTTATAACATATTCAAATTTGAGAATTTTCTGAGCTCGTTTGGTTATATTTTTGGATTTAAATTCGGAGATGCGCAAGTAGCTCGGTTTCTATCGGTTAGGACCGGTAGTGGTTTTGTAATTGTTCTTGGCGTCTTGCTTGTTGGATAATGTTGATTTGGTGCTTAGGTTGACTTTTGGCATGCTTAGAATGTATGCGTGATAATATGTGAGTGGTTGTTCCATGGTGATGGTTTATAGTTACTATAAAATGTGACATTTTGGACTATTAAATAGAAAATAAACGAGGTGTCGGATTCCGGACACCAGAATTTACTTGCCCAATAAAACAATAAAGTTTTAAACTAGGTGCATGCAAAGTTTAATGGATTAATTTTGAATACGTGAGCACCTATGAATTTATTTCTAAACGTGTTGAACAAAAAAAAAAAAAAAAGAGTTACTAAGTTTATTTTTAAAAGGGGATTTTGGTATTTTGGCTATATGATGGAAGATAAAAGTTGACTTGATCGATGATGTGCCTGCATGGTCAAGTTCATTAGGTAGTTCAATTTAATTAAACGTAATTTATTTATTTAATTGCAATTTATTTAATTATTTATTAATTAGTATAAATTATACCGAGATAGCCAGTCGTCAGAATTTTGTACTGATCGTCATGGTTGTATTGGTTTGTGCAATTGAGTGTTAAATTGTGCAATTGAATGCTGATTGATGATTTTGAATTATTATTTCAAAAATATGGATTTTGGTATTTAATTAGAAAAATACCGAATGTGAGTTTTGACACCAAAAATATTTTTAAGTACTATATAAAATCATGGGATTTTTGAAAGAGATGATATCGCACTTTATGGTTCGATTTGACCGTGTGTCCATGCACACCTATTTTACTAGATGTTTTTAATATGAAGAAAAAATGCCAAGCACATTATTTAAATGGAGGCATTTGAGTGCAAAGTACAATGTCCTTAGCCGAGATTAAATGTGTGTGTAATCGTTATGAGAACCGTCATCCAATGTGCGTCGGGTGGACGATGCTCCTATATGGAGTGCCCCACATCAATGGATGCCGGATTGCGATAGAGGCCGGATTGATGCTCTTCGGGAATGCCATCTAGAGGTAGACGTTGTCATGCTCGATGGGGCGAGACGACGCTTGGCTATGCCGGAAGACCGCCGACTATTGAATTGGCCATGCCCGTTGGGCCGTAACTAATTGGAACGCTTGAATGAGTGAGATAACTACGCCTGATTATGGGACGAAATTGTGTGGCACGGAATAAGACGTGTCATAACGATTTGGCCTTATAATCGGGACTCTTGTGATTGATTGAGATATGAAAGTGAAGCGTTCTAGTTATTGAGTGCATTTACTGCATACATATGTTATATGAACTATATTGACGTGCAGTGAGGTGCTAAGGCAATGTAAATCTCATTGTTGTATGCTTAAGCTGCCTCTAGGTGAATTATTTTCCTAATCGGGGTTTAGGGTATAGACTTCGCTGAGATATCGTCTCACCTCGTCGTGGTTTAAAATTTTCAGGTCCCTAGTGTGGAGAATTTGGAGCCCGAGGCTAAAGGGTGTAGAGCGTAGGTGGCCTAGGGTTTTCTTTTTGGACATAAACTTGTGTATAGACCTTATGTGTTTATAAAATGTGTCTTGTTTAAATTGGTTGTTTTCTATCCCATGTTTATTTGTGTCTGGAGATTTTTGTTTTTTTTTTTTTGAGATTGTTTATTTTAACGCTCACTCCGCATTTGCCCTAAATGAATGGGTCGGCGAAACCCACTCGCGAAATTACGGCGCCCCCACCCCAACTCGGAAGGTGGGGATTCGAATTCGATCGTTTAATTCACTTTCGCATGTGCAATAAAATAAATGGGTCGGCGCGTTCGGGAATGTCGCAGTCGATCGACCACCGAGAGATGTGCGCACGCTCGAGATTCGGGCGTGACGGATAACATTTTCCATGATTTGAAAATAACAAGTTTAAATTAAGAGAAAATAACTTCCCATTCTAATAAAAAGAAATCACTCTCTCTAAATTACTAGATAGATGAAAATAAACCATTTTTCTTAAAATGATTTTCTTGAAAATATTTTTTTATTATGAATTTTCTATAAAGTAAATGTATAAAAACTAAAAAAAACCAAAATAAAAGTAATGGTTTTTTTTTTTTTTGGTAAAGTAAAAGTAATAATTAATACCATGAAAAATCCCAAACTAGTGCATTGTGATAAATGTATTCTAAAATCCTAAATCGATTTATTTGTGACAGATTTATCCCAAAACCCCAAACTGGTATACCAGTGATAAATTTACCTTTCGTCAGTCTTTGTTAAATTCTACCATCAAATTGCTGAGTTGAATGACGCGTGGTAGTTGACAAGTATACCAGTTTGGAGTTTCCTTTTGTTTGTCACAAGTATACCGGTTTATAATTTTTCTTGGTATTAATATAATTTAACAGATAATAAATTTGTTACAAATATATTATTTTAGGATTTTTGGTAGTCAAAAAATTAATTTTTAATAAATTTATCAGAATTTTAACTTCGCATATTGCATATTTCAGCTCTTTTTTTATCCATGCACATCGATGATATATTGCTCCAAATATACACTTCTATGTGCAATATTTTCTTTCATTTTTTCAATATTTCATCCGCCTTTTTGCTAAAAAATATATCCCTTAGTGTATATATTGCATGAATATATGAAATTCACTGAATATTAGAAGAATAATGCGAATCTTTTCCGAAATATATCAATTTCCCAACTTGTCATTCCTTGCGAGTCGATTCTCGACCATCAAATTAAGCTCATTTGCCATCGGTCCAATGCGATGCAATTAACCCTAATTTTCTATGCAATTTACTATTAAATGAGTGGTTGAAATTTAGGTGTCAATTCCATTCTTAGAGAAATTGATAGCAATAAAACAAGTAAACCCACATACTAATATGTTCTTTTATTCAATCAACATATGCTTTTTCAAAACATCGACCCAAGCACAGTAGATTTATCAAGTAACAAAAAGCTAGAGAAAATTCAATAATGCAGTATAGCAGTCCGTTTTAGAACAATTCTTGCTTCCATATGAACTGAAATTGAACAGCTTTCCTTGTCAAGCTAATCCCTACAATGATTTCTCCAACTAGTGCTAAAATACTGCTAATCTCTACAATGACTTTTAGCTAATCAGCAACATTTCTTAACGCTGAGCAGAAAAACAAAGAAATGGGAAATCAAAGAAACAAGAATGAGAGTCCAGAGCAAGGCAAAAGTAGATCCACGAGAGAGAGAGAGAGAGGGCGAGGAACCTGTGGAGAGATGGGAGCGAATGAAGGGAAAGAGCACTCAAGCCGAGGTGGCCGAGGCGAGCCGAGAGAGGCCGGCGACGGGAGGTGAGTGAGCAAGGGTCCAGAACAATGGTACAGGGGCCAGGTGAAGGCGGTGTAGAGCGAGGAAACTGAAGCGTGGAAGAAAAGAAAAGGTAGGATTTTGTTCTTTAATGAGGGCAAAAGTAGATTTTGAGTAAAATTTTGAGGGCGAAAAAGGCTCTTGGCAATTTTTCATTAATGGGTGGAGTAGTGCCCAAGAATGCTGAAATGTCCAAGGCTGGCAAGGCCAACATTTGGCCAAATAAGTCCAGCCAAAACCATTCGAAAGTTTCCGCAGCCTTTGGAAAACTTTCCTAGCGGGCCTCCTCGTCCTTCCGTCCCGTCCCACGTTTTCCCTGAAGCGAAAACCAAAGGACCACCGAACCGAATTAGGCGATCAACGAGAGAGAGAGAGATTCCGACTCCCTGCTGTGGCGCCCCGGGAAAGAAGGATGGAATCGGAGGAGGGATTGGTGCTGCGGCGGCTGCAGGAATTGCAGAAGCAGCTGGGGAAGAAGCAGCAGTTCGAAGAATCCGTCTCCTCCATCAGAACGATCCTGCAGCGGTGCTACCCTTCCGCCTCGCCTTCGCTCCGCCAATCGGTGGGCGCACGGTTCTTTCCCCTCCCCCCCGCTTTGGCTGTTTTTCCGTCGTGGGAATGAGTTTGCGCGGAGACCCTTTTCGAGATTGGGTCTTGATTCTGCAAAATTTGAGTCGGGATTGACGATTTGTGCGTCTCGTGCATACAAAGTTTCGATCTTTCTTTTCTTCCCCCCCGCTTTGGCTGTTTTTCCGTCGTGGGAATGAGTTTGCGCGGAGACCCTTTTCGAGATTGGGTCTTGATTAGGCAAAATTAGAGTCGGGATTGACGATTTGGGGCGTTTTGTGCGTTCAAAGTTTCGATCTTTCTTTTCTCTCCCGCTTTGGCTGTTTTTCCGTCGCGGGAATGAGTTTGCGCGGAGACCCTTTTCGAGATTGGGTCTTGATCCTGCAAAATTAGAGTCGGGATTGACGATTTGTGGCGTCTTGTGCGTTCAAAGTTTCGATTTTTTCTTTTCTGATCGTCGCGGTTCGGTGAATCGGGTGAGTCCGATACCGGCTGTTGCCTTTGCCTGCTTGCGTTTTTTATTCACGAGAAATTCAGGTCGCGTATTGATGCGCATGTATAGGCAAATGTGTCATGGTTGATCGTGGAGTTTGGCAGAATGTTGATTTTAGGTACTGTGATTCGCACAATTGCAGCTCGAACTGCTAGAATTGACAATTGGAGGAATTATATAGGGACTAGAAATCGGAGAAGTTTGTATGCAGTGCTCAATTACGAGTTAGATTCTGATTTGTGGAAGATTACTGGACTGAAATGGGAAAACTCATGTTTTTTCTGGTGCCAGATTTATTCTGTGGTATGTCGAGTCGCAACAACCTTGAAGACAAGACACACAGCCCCTGGTTTTTGGCTCGCCGGATTAGGGCTCTTTGAGGAGGCTGAAAGCTTGGTGTCTAGTCCTTCCGAGAAGGAACATTTGAAGAGTTTTATCGCTCAAGCACAAGAACAGCTGCATATTGCGGATGACCCCACTCCAGAATCCACACAATC
This sequence comes from Eucalyptus marginata, assembly GCA_014182565.1. Classification (NCBI taxonomy): domain Eukaryota; kingdom Viridiplantae; phylum Streptophyta; class Magnoliopsida; order Myrtales; family Myrtaceae; genus Eucalyptus; species Eucalyptus marginata. The sequence continues at coordinate 40,702,641 of CM024587.1, read as the reverse complement.
TAATGCAAGTAGAGGTACGAGAGCAATTTTTTAAATCTAATTAAGGTTTATCCTTTTCCTGTTATCGTGTTTTTGCTTAACAATCATGTCTTGCATGAATATGTTGATGCAGGTTATTTGTTTGAAGGGCATCTTACTGTGGACCCAGAGCCTCCTCGACCCCACTGGCTCGTGCAGTCAGACCTCATGAACACTGTTTCTATGCTTGCTGCGGCTGAATCCTCTCATCAAATGGAGGATACCCATATGTCCGAAACAGCTGTGAATTTGATTCAGGAATTGATGGAGAACCTTGATACAACGTTACCTGAGGTATCTTTATGCTCCATTTGCTTGGTGTTTGCTCATTAGTTACTTCATGTGTATTGCTTTGTGGTTGGTACTTGTAGTGGTTAATCGGTTCTGTTTGGATGAAGAAGTCTCTTTGCTGCTCTTGCAAAGGATCTTTAACATAAGTTCTCGGCTGTAGATCTTGGATAACATTCCCGTAGCTCCAAGAGCCCCACCTGCCAGTAAAGAAGTTGTTGCAAAGCTTCCAGTGATTACTCTGTCAGAAGAGATTCTAGCTAAAATGGGACATGGTGCAGAATGTGCAATTTGTAGAGAGAACTTGGTCATGAATGACGAGATGCAAGAGTTGCCGTGCAAGCACACATATCACCCTCCTTGTCTAAAGCCTTGGCTGGTAATGAAACTTTACCTTGTTATTATCTTATGCAGAAATTTTTCCAGTGCATTATTCTCGGTCACAGTCATGGTATATAAAGAAAGTATACTATAAATTCTGATTCCGTGCAATTTCCTTGAGTTGTGAAATAATTGGTTGCCGCACTTGTGCTTTACTTTGTGGCAGGATGAACACAATTCTTGTCCGATATGTCGGCATGAGCTGCAGACCGATGATCATGCTTATGAGAGCTGGAAGGAGCGCGAAAAGGAGGCTGAAGAAGAAAGAAAAGGCGCTGCAAATGCCGTTCGAGGAGGTGAATACATGTATGTATAGTAATCGCTGACTTATCGCACCGTGTAGCTCAACCTTGTGCTGGCTTTGATTACAACCGTTGTGGGCACTTCCTTGTTTAGTCTTCTTTTGATGAGGAGGTCCTCCTTTTGCATTCTGGCCCAAATGATTGCGTCTCAAGAAGAATGCAGGCCATATTTGGGTCCTCGATCAAGAGATGTCAGTTGATTGTATTGAATTATATGCAGCAAAAATAAGCAGTCTCGAGTGGAAAGTGTTCCTTCCTAGAGTTTTTACTGTTCTTGTTCTTGCATGGCCAATTTTTAAGGAACATCCTAGGAAACCCATTCCCTGACTATATATCAGCCATCATTTCCATTTTGGACCAAGATTCTCTCTTTGCAAGGATGTAATGTGAAGGAAACTGGAAGAACAATCCCTTCAGAGATGTATAATATTCTAGCCAAACCAATGCTGAGTCGTGTCGGCCGGGGATGGGGTTTGGGGCAAGCTCTCGAATTGATCCTGGAGAAAAGAAATGCATAAATTTTGTAGGTGTTTCCAAGTCCATTGCCAAGTTCCCTAAGGTTTCCAATCCCATACCCTTAGAATGATCGGAGATGTTGACTTTAAGAGGCATCTTTATTTTCGATGTATTGAATTCATCTATGTTCGCCACTTGTTTCTGATATATCGCCATTTTGGCGAGTCAAGTTGAACAAGCATAAAGCACCGAAGTTTTTAGACTCCCAATTGCTGCACTCTCTCGGGAATAAGAAGTAATTATGCCGCCAACTAATTGGTTGAGTGTTCTGAACTTCATTTGCAAGTCGAAAATCCCAGGTTGGATTTCCCGATCTTTCTTTGATCTTAAAAAAAATCTTGGCCAATTCGCGAAGGGTGGACTTGGGCATAAGCGCATCGTCGATCTTGGACTTCCTTACTCGGACCTAATAGGGCAATGGCGGTGGACTCATCTAGTGGATGGTCAGTGCATCGTTGATGCCTTAAGTTGAACACTCACAATGCTGAGTGAGATTGATCTCAATCCTGTCTAATCCCTTTCGTTACGCAAAAACGAGAGTGATTTGGCCAAGAATCTTCATGAAAAAATACCGATGGCTCAATTGGACTATGAAGATGGGTCTCATCGATGAAACTGTCATGGTTTTGTACAGTAATTCATAAGAACTTAGTACACACCTTAGCCCTTAGATCATATTGGTGTCACGTGGGATTCATCAACGTTAAGGACTCGGATGTATTGGACTCACATGCTTCGAAATCATTCAAGGGTTTTTTATGCAAGAACCCTCTTTCCCTCCACAAGGTGGCTTGTAACACTAAATAAATTTTTGGGAAAATTCTAAATAATGATTTGAAGTGTCCTTATAAGATTTTGAAGTAGGCATTATTTTAAATAAATCGCCTAAAGTGGGCTTTGTTTTAAATAAGAGCCTAATATATATATATATATATCAGTTTTAAAAAAGGGCCTCAACTTATCAAATGTGAAGGACAATTTCATCTTTTTCAAATTTTTTCTGTTTTTTCTTTTAAAAAACTAAAAAAACTAAAAAAAAGAAAAAGAAAACACGAGTGAGAGGGTGCTCCCTCCTAGCCCGTGGTTGTTGCCTCATCACCAATGGGGCGATAGCAAAGGTCGACGGGATTGTCGGCACCTAGGGGAGGGCTGGCGACCCTCTCCCAAATTTGGGTGAGGATCACCCGCCTTTGCTTGGTCTAGGCGAGGGTCGCTAGCCATCGTGCTTGCCTGGTGACCTCACCTCTGCTAGCCAGGGTTGCCGGCCCTCCCCGAGGCGCCGGTGACCCCATCGACCCATCGGCTATGGGGTGGCGGCCACAAGCGAGAGGGAGCATCCTCCTACCTATGTTTTCTCTTCTTTTTAAAATTTTTTTAATTTTTAAATTTATAATCTAATTTAATTTAAATTGTATTTGAATGAAAATACCATTGATCAGTTGGAATTTTTTGTCATTCGTCAAGCTGGTGAGACTAAACCTTTATTTGAAACGATCATATAACCATTTTAGGTATTTCTTTGAAAGTGATATAAATACTTCAGAATCTTATTTGAAATAAGGTCCACTTTAAGCTCCTATTTGAAAAAAATGAGGACACTTCAATTTCTTATTGGAATTTTCTCTAAATTTTTTTTCATTTGGGCAAAAAAGGAAATTAAAGAAAAAAACATATTTTTTTTCACTGTCATGATCAATTAAACATGTTTAGACTGCTGGAAGGCCCAGAACCAGAAAATTAGAGCAAGCTTCTCAGCCCAAAGGAAGAACAAATTCGCAGGTATCTCCCAGTCCCAACCCAAATTAACCCAATCTTAATCGACAGACATGCGGCGGAATCCGAGAATTCGTGGCGGAACCACCAACGTTAAAAATTCTCTCTCTCCTCTCTTTCCTTCCTCCAAGATTCCTAACAGTCCCACCTGTACTTGCCTCACCATCTCAGCTCCATCCTCAGGTGAGGCTCGGTCGTCATGGAACTGGGCACGTCGATTTTCGGCTCCCCGCTCGGATGCAGACGCATCCCTCCGAAGGCTCACGCTTGCCGTGGACTCAGCTGCCGCCCTCGGACCCGGAACTCGTTACTGTCCAAGATTCCGTCTTTCGGTCTCGATCGGGACGGCTACCTTCCGCCTCGGCGCATGGTCTCTGATGGGTACGTGGGAAGTGGCGGCTTTGGCGTCAGCACTAAGGCCGACGGCGCTCTTGGCAACGGCAGAGGCAAGATATACAAGAGGTTGGATTCTTGCTTGGTGATACCTCCGCCCGGTGGGAGGAAGCCGCGCGCCATCGTCAAGTTCTTGGGCGGTGCCTTCATTGGAGCTGTTCCCGAAGTCACCTACAGGTGGGTTGTTCAAATTTCTTGATTTGCTTGTGTTAAAGGTTGTTTGTTTGTTTGTTATTTTTTTTTTTTTTTTTGGGGGGCTTTTGAATGATTGTTTTTGGTGGTGTTGCAGCTATTTGATTGAGCTTCTGGCGAAGGAGGGGTTTCTGATCATCGCTGTGCCGTACAACGTGACCTTTGACCATGCCCGAGCTGCTAGTGAAGTATACGAGAAGTTCCATTGCTGCTTGGATAATGTCTTGACATCTGGATTGCCCGATGACAAGTTATCTGCTGCTGATCTTGTTGATCTACCTCTCTTTTCTGTTGGTCACAGGTAAGGTTGTCACCATGGCATTTCTGTTGATATATAATTTGGATGCTCTCGTGCGTCCTTTTGTCCAGAGTTATGTACCTCTGTGTCTATGCATACAGTCATGTCTAGATGAGCATGGGGACACCTTTACAAAAAAGAATTGTGGTGACGTGCATGAATGAGAGCACAAAGAGCTCAGCATACTAACTTTAACACATGAGTTCATTTAAGGATGGAACATATGACTTGGTGTTCTGTGATTAAAAGTTGATCACTTTGTTGGAGTTGGTGTGCAGTCGTGTTAGTACCACTGATAATTCCTTTTTGTTGAAGATGTGGAAAATGCTGTAATGGGCATTTCTCCTACTTTTGGGAATGCTCATAGAATCTTACCTGTTCGAAAGGATTAAGACGATGATCAAGTTCATCATGTTGTTCTAGGGAAGTCAAAAAGTCCCACCTTTTAGATACATAGTTTGCTGCAGCAAAGTAGCAATTCTTTTACTGGTGCATCATTTCGCTTTCAATTCCGCCACTATTCCAAGCTAGAGAACTGACTCTGCTAGATTGCTTACTTAACGCATACTTCTCAGATTAAGAATCCCTTGCACTATCAAATTACACCCTAGAATGTAGATGATTTTGGGTACATCGGTTGCATGAGCACGTGATGTGATCTGCGGTCTTTTTAGTAATCGTTTGTGCTGCTGCATTTTACCATTTGAGAACTCACTTGGGAGATTATTGAATCTTGATGATATTGGTTCTTTGATCCCTATAACTAGGGCAATGAACATGGTATGTCTTTCTGCCTTCCTTGCTGTTAACCCATTCGCTTCTCAAACCATTCTTGCAGCAATGGTGCACTTCTCCAAGTACTAGCTGGAAGTTACTTTTCTGAGAAGATACCAAAGGTCTGCTTATCCTTGCTTTTTCCACTCTCCGAAATCATTGATTGAAATGTCCTATGCTCTTTGAGAAGCAAATCATAAACATCAGCCTCTATTGATGTAAACTGCTGATTATGAAATTTTGTATGGTTTAAAGTAAATCAAGCTATTATGGAGTGTGATAGAGCATGTTGTCTCTTGTGGAAGGCCAATGCCATAATATCGTACAACAACCGACCAGCATCGGAGGCAGTTCCTTACTTTGAGCAGGTAATGTTTGTTTTTATTTTTTCGTTTTTTGGCTTTGTAGGTCATATTCCCTTTTTCATCTCGAACCATTTTTTTTTTTTATGTGGGATCACGCATATTTGAACATGATTATTTTGGACATGTGATTGAACCCTAAGTCTTTGTTGCTCATGGGACTTACATCTTCTCTACATTAGCTGAAGAGAGAATCTCTAAACATTTTGCCAAGCATGCAAGTTGTGCATGCAGCATTCTATGCTTCTTCAGTGGTGCTTGTGAGAGCTCCATGCTGTTTCGTGAATGTAAAAAAGTTTCTAGCATCTCAATAAAATAGCTATTAACGAAAGTGCTTCCATATTTTTACATTAAATGTTTTTAAACAATGTTGGCTTTAGTAGCTGGGGTGGAAGCATAACTCACGTTTGTTGATTGAATGGCTGAATCCTTGTTAGAATGTTGTGTAACAGGACTCAATCATCACTGCCTTATTTAATAGCTGATAAGGAAAACACATTCCGACAATCTTTATATGGACACCGGGATAAATAGATGCAACAGAGTGGTTGCTTTAGCTCAGCCATCTAACAGATAATGCTTCAGTTTACCAGTATTTTCCATCAGAACTGAAGTTCTCTGGATTTCTTGCAGCTGGGTCCTCTTGTTAGTCAAGTGATGCCACTTATGGAGGTGTCCCCTGTTTACAATATTGCTAGAAATGCCTCAGGTATGGAGTCTCACGATCCTCTCGTCACTGCTAGCCCTCAAAGTTAACCAGTATAATTTTGCTATATTTTCGGTTATATCCTATCATACTTGTGTTTCATGAAGATAATAGGAGGGTTATCATTTATATGTTTGGTGAAGAAAGCTACTTTTATATGGTTTGCTACAAGATATGTTCACTTTGTAAAGCAGTGATTTTAAACCGCTTTCACTGTTCTTAACATGTAGGAGATGCATTCAAAATGTTATTCGACACGGCTGGTGCTGTGATAGCAGAGTATGACCGGGAAGCCCTAGTCTCTTTGAACAAGTTCATTGATCAGTTACCTTTAGTACTAAATCAGGTAAGTTGGATATTTGCCAGAGATCATCATCAATGTGGCTTTTAGATCCATTTCATTATTATCTGAGACAAATCATAGATAAGATCTGTTATCCATATTGAAGAGCCAAGGCAACTCCTCATCTAACTGTTTTTATCTTTTTCATAGATGCATGATATCATTTGTAACCTTAAGCTCATCAGGAGTTGAAGAAGACATTAACCGCTGATTTTTGTAAATTTTTGTTTTCAAATCATGAGAGCATTGGAAATTGAGAAAAGTTTATTCCCTAGAATCCCCTTATTGACCCCATGAAGGCACTGTTTTAAATTTGAACAGTAGGTAGTTAAATTGGTCGACAGGCTATTCAATAAAATGTCTATGCGTCTGAAAGATTCACGTTTCTTCTTTTAGGTCTCTGAAGGGATATCAGAGTTCAAACCAACACCCTCTGAAAACTGTGATTACTTCAAGAATGCATACAATGTCCCACACACTCTTTTGGTATGTAAAGCTACTTGTGCTAGTCTGGATTCAGAGGAAAAGAGTGTTATTTCCTGCCAAAAAATTAGATTGACAGATGAGGCGTGCTGTTTCCAGTATGTTTCATAGATCTCATGTCATTCTGCAGTTGAAGTTCAGTGTGGATCCTATTGATGAGACGGATTTACTGGAAGAGACACTAAAGCCTCGAGTTGAGTCCTTTGGGGGGACAGTGGAAAAGGTACAGCTAAGTGGTAACCATATCACGCCTTGCGCACAGGTAACGTCTGGACTTCACTTTCACTTTTGATGGTCTCTTCTGATATTTTTAAAGCAATATCGTAAATATCTTATATAAAGACTATAATATAAACAGGCCAACACATGACAGGGAACCATATTCTAATTTGTTCCTCATAATCAAATGTCGTTTGACCAATTACCTACATTTTTCTCGTCAATTTAAGTGTCTCGTTAGCGTTTTATAATTAGTTGGGGTCATCTCGTGCCGTTGCTACTTGCTAGATAAATCATGTGTGCCTTTTCCCTCTCTTCTCTGTCCATAAATATCTTTGAATTCAATTAACTTAATCTGGTTTTGCTTTTGTCTCACCAGGAACCAAAATGGCAAGCTGGTTACCTGTATACCCCGGCGGATGCTATTGCTCAGGGGCTCAAGACTCTATCTTTGAATGAGGCTAGAGTTCTCTCTAGAACTATAAGCGACTGGTTCAGACGTTTTGAAGCATGAAAAGCCAAATCCTCAGTAGGCCCTCTGCTCTCGGCAGGACTTGGCATATTTGTATACAGTAGATGTCAGCATATCATGATCTGGGTGCTTCCCTGATAAATATTTGAGTTCGAACTCACATCATGTGTATAATCTCCTACCACATTGCCATGGCTTGCCTGATGTCTGCACAATTTTGGAGTCAATTTTGAATCCTCCCCCAATCTTCCTCTATGATGAATAATTCGTTCCCATTTACATCTTGACTACAATCTAAATGACAAGGTGATCATCCATGGTTCCTTTTGGGGGTCCTTTCTTCTTGATGGTGACGATGGTGGTGGTGTGATGATGATGGTGGTGGTGGTGGTGGTATTGGGCTAATGCCAGATTGCTGTAGTTCCCTAAATAGGCCATTAATCTGATCCCCAGAGCAGCTTGTTGAAAATCTGTTATGTTACATAATGAATGGGAAATTTAAGGATGAATAGTCTGTTCTCTGTCTCTTTTTTCATTACCTCAGTGCCTTCCTTATCTACTATGGTTACAGACGATTCAATCGTCACTATATCAAAATCAATGGAAACAAAGACGAGCACCAGGAAAAAGCTTGCGCTACATGAGATCAGGCGAAAGAACTTATAGTAATATCTGATTACCAAGGGGCACCACAGCAATAAAGCACAAAGACTAGAGACTTAAAATTCCATAGTTAGCAATTCACAACTCGCGTCTAATCTCCATCCCATCAGCAGTTTCTGAACTGAACTTGACTTCTACCCAAGTGATCTTCTGGTCTTAAATTCAGCTTGAACTATTGATGAAGGTGGTTGTACTAGATGATAGGTTGAAACAAAAGCTACAATAAAGCCCAAGCAGCATCAAACTTGAGAATTACAGACTACTGCTCTATCATTGAGGAAGTGTTGAAGATAATATTGGGGAAATATCTCTAGTCCTCACTGTGATCCCCACCAAGAATCCCAAGCATGCTTAGAGGGCAACCGGGTATCTGTCAACGCAGTCCAACCAGGGACTCTTGTTCGGCTTCCTCACGCGGCGCATTGACTTCCAAACCAGGCTGTTGCACTTGAAGCCGGAGCCAAAGGCGATCTGCCACACCCGGTCTCCCCTCCTCACCCTCTCCTTGGCCTCCAGATAGGCCAGCTCGTACCAGATGCTACTGCTCGATGTGTTCCCGAACCTGTGGAGAGTCATCCTGGAGGCCTCCATGTTCCCGTCGCTAAGCCCGAGGTTCCTCTGGAGCTCGTCCAGGACAGTCTTGCTGGCGGCATGGACACAGAAGTGCTCGAAGGCGAGCTTGTAGTCCGGGATGTAGGGCTTCTTGGGGTACGGCTGTGACCCGCTGCCGAAGAGGTGCCGCCGCATGAGGGCGGCGAAGAAGAGGAGCTGCTCAGAGAAGGGGAGGACGAGGGGGCCGAGCGTGGTGATGTTGGTCTTCAGGGCTTCGCCGCCAATCTCCACCAGATCCTTGCTCACTCTTAGCCCCTTGAACCTCTGTTCATCTTCCTCTTGGTAAATGCACCTGATGGTTTTTAGAAAGATAATCAGTTCCCCTTGGACTAATGCACTCATTAATCAAGATTAAATTATATCATGGTCACAGCTGATCCAGAAACCCATATGATCGTTACGTTAGGAAAGTGTCATGGTCATGGTCATCAACATCTACCATTTGACATCTCCTGTTTTGGCCTTTTCTTGTTCTATTTCCGAATTTGCGTATGACAGGGATTTGGAATAGGGGTCGAAGACGACTCGTTTTGGGGTTGCAATGAATAACGACCCATGTGATGGAAGCAGAAATTTCATTTAATGGAGGGTTGGCCGATCAAACGTAACTTCCAACAACTTCCTTGTCCATCGCATTTACTCTCCCTCTCCCTCCCTCCCTCCCTCTCTTTCTCTCTCGTCTTGGCATTGAACTGAAAATCAATCCGGGTACAACCGGGTTTTCCCAATGGTCCCTCGCATGTATTTCATGTCTCGTGAAGTTGCACCACGAGGCAGCGACACGGCGACACCGAGGCCGGCTCCACAGCCATAAAGTCCGAAGTACAAGCTGTTCATATCCGCGCTGTCTTTGAATGTGGCGGGGCTGTCGAAAAATGCGAAGCCGTGTCCAAAACGGTGGTCGCTGGTCGCTTAATTAATTGAATGAAATCTTAAGAATCTAATGGCGGCCTAGTCTTTTGGAGTAGCATGCTGGACATTGTATCCACTTGCTAGTGACATTTATGTCCACTGAAAGAGCTAATCTCGTTATCTCTACAGATACCAGAAGCAAACGGCGCTTCTGGGAGGATTATCTATATGTCCAAACAAAGTTATCATGTGGTTCTCAGCAATCGACGTACCTGAAGCTGCGGTCATCGGCTCCCTTGTGCGTGCGGACCACGTGCTCGAGCCGGTACTTGGCGCGGTGGAAGTCGCGGCGGCGGTTCGAGAGCAGCACGGCGGAGCAGCCCATGCGGAAGAAGCAGTTCGGGAGGATCATGGAGCGCTCCTTCCCCTGGTACCAGTTGTACCCGACCATCTCGGCGCTCACGATGACAGCGTAGTTGTTCGGGTTCCCCTGGAGCATGTCGCGGGCCAGGTCGACCGCGATGATCCCGGCGCTGCACCCCATGCCGCCGAGGTTGTAGCTGAGGATGTTGCCCCTCATCTTGTAGTGGTTGATGATCATCGCGGAGAGCGATGGCGTCGGGTTGAAGATGCTGCAGTTGACGACGAGGACACCGACGTCCTTGGGGCGGACCCGGGTCTTCTCGAAGAGCTCATCGAGCGCGCCGAACATGACCGTGGAAGCCTCAGCGCGGCCCTCCTTCATGGTGGTGCAGTTCTCGCCGGCGAGGATGGGCTTCGGGACGTAGGTCTCATCGCCGATGCCGGAGGCGTGGAGGATCCGCCGCTGGAACTCGATCGTGGACTCGTCGAACTTCTTGGATCGGATGGCGTGGTCGATCAACTGAGCCTTGGTCACCTGAAATGAGCGAGCGAGCGATCTTTTCATTTTAATTGATCTAAAATTTGAAACTGGAATTTACGTAGATTTTGTCTTATCGGATAATACGCATGCTACAAAAGCTTGAAAAATTAGAATTTTCTTAGAGAATAATAAAGGACATACCAAAAAGAATACTTAGCTAGACAGCGCACCACAAGACTAAATAAAATCAACATCATGGAAGCACGTCACAAGTACGATTTCACTTATCTGCTTACCACATCATCTACTCCCAAAATATGCAGCAAATACATGTGCAAGAATAAAAAAAATTAGAATATGACTGTTCTCACTAGTCAAGATCGGTTATTTAATCGCATCCGTCATGCCGCGCAGGACCCATCAATATATGAAAACGAAAGAAACCGCTTCATATGTCATTACCAACTTCCTTGACTTTAACGTTCCCATGCATGCAAGGACGTAGGGAAAGGAGATTTTATCACCTTGAGATCGTCGTGAGGCTTATAGCAAGCGAAGTCGACGAGGTAGATCGAGCGCGGCCTCGACATGAAGTAGACGCTGAGCGTGAACACGAACACGCCGAAGAAGGAGAGCACGGTGGCCAGGTCGTCCCGCGCGTCCTCCCACAGCTTCCGCCACAGCTCCTCCCGGCTCAGGCTCCCGACCTCGGCGCCGAACACGAGCACCAGGACCGGGATGGTGGCCAGGTACACGCCGTGGCTGATCAGGTAGTGGTAGCCCAGCCTGACGTACTTGAGGTTCACGGACTGGACGAAGTCCGGCAGGCGGCGGCGGACGCGGACCGAGAACGTCGGGGACCCGGCGTTGGGGCCGGAGGACTTGATGCCGCGGTCGACGATCTCGGTGGCGAGGAGGTGCTGCTCGCTGCTCGGCATGGCGGAAGGCGGAGGGCGGGAGCTGGATCGGATCGGAGGAGGACGGAGGGTGATGTTTACGGGTTCTCAGGTTATGCATATAAAGAGATAAGGAGAGGTGGGTGAGGGTGTAGTTAATGCAGTCACCAACTTATGGCGAGTGCAGTTGAAGGACCTTCAACTGCCTTAAATTCCTCATTCAATGTCAGCGGGACGAAACTTGGAAAAAGTCCAAACGGGCGCTTCAAAGGTAGGCTCTCTCTCAAGCCAAAAAAAAAGAAAAGAGCTAGCTCTCTCTCTCTCTCTCTCTCTCTCTCTCTCTCTCTCTCGGCCATGGGGTTTCCCTCCTCTTTTTATATGTGTAATCTTCATCTTATATCCAGTAAGAATGTCTAGACTTGAGAACTTAATAATTTCTTTTTTTATGGAATAAATAGTAATTATGTTTAGGAGTGATCGATTCCAAGGTGAGCAGTTCCCATCTTAGAATCAGGAATCGCAACCGCCCACTAAGGACTGGTTCCATAAAATGGGAACCGAGAACCGAACCGCCCAGCCCAATACCCAAATGGGCAGTTTGATTCTTGGAAGAGTTTATATAATCAGTCCACAATCGCAATGATCCCACACGAATCTCCTCTTCAACTAAGTGTGTGCAAGAACCATATGAAGTAGGGGAGAGCATAGTTCGGATGTGTGGTTCCCACCTTGGAACCAAGAACTGCCCGCTAAGAATTAGTTTAAAAAAATTGGAATCAAAACCCGCTTGTTGGTTCCATGAATTCATTCGGGAACCAGACCACTAGTTCGGTCCGATTCCCAAGTGAGTCCATGGTACCGGTCCCTAATCTCTACAAAATTATATTCATCAATTAATATCATGGTGAACTTAATTTTTATTTAAAACACCAAAGCTTGTTCGGCCTTATATTTGGGCTGAATTGCGAGCCATTGATTTTAATTAAGGAATTAAAACTATAGGGTGGAATGAATAAATAATACCCGTTAGCTAAAAACTTAATTTCTTCGAAAGTCAAAGTGTGGTCATCTTAAAGTTTCCTGACATCGGAAACATGCGAAGAATTAGACTCCATATTGAAAGTCTTAACCTCCACATAAGTTAAAACATTAATTCATTGATCTATCTTTTTTTCAACATCAACCTAATTTAGTCATGAGAATAGCTAAGGAGAAAAATTAATTATACTTTTAAAACGAGCCATTGACTCTTAATTTCGTATTATGATGACAAAGCGCCGCAACATTTATGGACATCCTCAATCGATTTTCTCGATCCTCTACCTTTGTTTATTTTGTTTTGATTGAGAAAGCAAGTTAATGGATTATTAGAATGAAAAAAAAAAGTAGGGGATTAATCCTATTACACACTCAAGAGACAAAATTAGTCAATAATGTCAAATAACTAAAAATATACATATATATGTGTGTATATATGGTCCTTCAAAATAATTAAATAATCAATATGGAGTTTATTTATTTTTAAATATATACCGGTCCAGTTCGAGTGGGTAGGTATGCGATTCCACATCTAAAACCGGGAATCAGGCCAGTACTCACCGGTTCCACTAAATTAAACCGAGAACTAGATCGGCTCCCATAGGAATCGCCGATTTTGGTTCGGTCTGATCTGGTTCCAGGGCAATTCAAGCTATTCCAAGTTCTTTTGTAACCTTTAATATGAAGCCTAACTAGGGTTTCTTTCTTTTTAAAGGACAAATGACTAAGAAAAATGTGCAAGTTGAAATTAAAATATATTTAATTATACATGTACCGGACCGGTCCCATGGAAACCACCGGTTTGGTTGATTCGATTCGATTCTGGGTAGTACGAGCGGTTCCTGATCTTTCTACGCACCCTGCGTTATGTTAGGGACCTGGCCGAGCATAATCCGCGCTCGATTTCACCTTTAATGCATGGCTGCACGTATCAAAGAAAACCCCACACCTTGACAATCAGAAATCTTCATCAATGCGTTGAACATCCAAAAGGTTTCGTCAATCAAGATCGTCATAACTGCAAAAGCGAAGGAAGGCATCGCCAGCTAACATTGTAAACGGCTTATCTCTCCACCTCTTTGCTCACCGCAAGTCGCATTTAATGGCGAGGGCTTATCTTATTATTATTATTATCAGCATCATCATCAATTTTTTTTTTTTTGGTCGGTCCTACTTATTCCTATTCTAACGCTCACTCTCGACTTTTTGCGCTCGCTCTCCTGCGGGACGTGGGATAAACTCACTCCTAAAACTACAGCGTCCCCACCCCAACCCTCCTGAGAAGGTGGGGATTCGAACCCCCCACCTCCCCCTTCCAAGTTGGAAGGTGGTCACTGGAGCAAACCCCAGTGGTTTCATCATCAGTTCAGCTGCCACCTAATTCGATAAAACCCTCTGCTGGTGCGGATCCATGCAGCTTTCCTTGAGTAATGTCACGTCGGATCACCACCGCCCTCTTTCCGTTTGACTTCGTTTCCGAAGATTCAAGTAACCATCGCTGTATCAACCGTCCTTGCAACCATCGCTGTATCAACCGTCCTTGCAAAGGATGTTAAGAAAATTCAAAGTTTTGTTCTACTTTTTTTGGGTGGGGTTTTATTTGATGCTCGACAGCAGGTCTGTTCTATGGCCTATTTTTGTAAAAACAGACTTCGAGTAAAGTCACTTCAACAAGAACCTTGCCGGATGCATCCGGTATTATAGAAATTATAAACGCCAACATGAGGAAAACGAAATCGATTATGGTATCAGAAATTCGGACAATGGCTAGGATGAAATGCCATGATAGAACGATAAAATGGGAAGATGGGTTTCTTTTTATTGTACAATTTTATGGGTATGATCTCTCCTAAAGTTACCATTTTCAAAATTCATCGAGACTTTAGATGAATTAGGAGAAAAGGTGTGAGTGAGTTCTTTCAATGAAATCAAGAGTAACTAAACTTGCTACACCTTTTCATCTATTAACCTAATTCTCTCTCTTCCATGATTAATTTAAGGCCCATTCAGAATAAATAAATAAAAAAAAAAAATCTAATATTTCTTCTTGGATTTGTCCCTTGCAAGAACCGTGCCGGATGCTCGTCACGTAAATTATAAACACCGAGCTGGGGAAAACAAAATCAATTATGCTATCAAAAATGTTCGTGACGAAATGTGGGGACGTGTGTAATTCGGATAATGGCTAGAATGAAATGCTGTAATAGAACGGTGAGATGGGAAAACAGGCGTCCTTTTTTTACACAACATTTTTGTATGATCTCTTCCAAAAATACCATTTTCGAAATTCATGAAGATTTTATTTGAATTAGGTGAAACGACTTTTTTCAATGAAATCAAGAGTAACTAAACTCGCTACACATTTTCATCGACTAACCTAATTATTTCTCTTCCATGATTATTTTAAGGTTCTTTCAGAATAAAAATAACTAATATTTTTCGTTCTCTCCTGAATCTCCATGGACTTGTCTTATGAAAAATGGGGAAAAGTTAGATTAACAAAAAAAAAAAAAAAACCAAACAGGTCGCTTTTAGTTGACCAATTTCAATTCCCACGTTCTTTCTGGTACTCCACTTGCGCAGTCGTCCTCAGGAGTCTCCCCGGGCACAGTTCGACGAACTCGCCATCTATTGGCCAATCGAGTTTGGGATTCTTTATTTTCCTCCCTTGAGGAAATTATGAAAAAAATATTATAATTCTATTTAATTATAAAAGTTTTAATTTTATATTTTACTAAACATTTATATTGGATCAATTTTGACAAAAAAAAATACCAACATAAATACTAGCTGTCCTACGCAGTACATTCCACGTGGATTTGAAGAATTTTTAATAAATATTATTTTTTTATTTTTTATTTTCTTTTTACTTTTTTTTTTTTTTTTTTTCTTTTTCACTTTTTTTTTTTTTTTTTAATTGTGGCTAGCAAGGGTCATTGGGCCCTTGCTGACCATAATAAGAAAAGGCCTTACCCATATTTGAGCGAGAACATGGTAAGGTTGGCCTCACCTAGATATGGGCAAGGCGGCCTCGCTAGCGATCGCATGAGGCCCTCGTCGTATTCTAGTAATAGTATAAAGTAGGGGCGTGCAAAAGAATCGGGATTCGCTCGGACCGCCCGGAACCGGACCGGAACCGCCCGGAACTGGTGATTCTTGAGAGAACCGATCCGGTTACCAATTCCATCGGCGGATCTGCCCACCCGGACAGGACTAATTAATTTTTCCATGAGTTGCAGCGATCTCTTCGGGGGATTGGCTTCTACCCCCTCCTTCCTCTGTGCAACCATAATCTTAGGAATCCCATAAATAACCGACTTTTTATCCCAATATAACAAAGACAAGCCTCTCAAAACATAAGCAATAAATCACAGTATGATTCGAAAACACCAACATGAATTGCGATGACCCTCGAGATTTAAACCCAACAAACCGCCCAATGCAACTAGAAACAAGAATGCGACGTATCAAAAGAAGAAGAAGCAAGAAGCAGAGACCCTGAAACGAAAACGAAACCAAGAAAAAACTATGCAAAGCGGTCCTATCAGACGTCAACGAACTCACGAACGAACTTGTAGCAAAAGGGAAAGCTCGGAGAGCGAAAGCCAAAGAGCCTCGCGGGCAGGGTCCTCTGAATTCGTGCGAAACGAGAAGATAACAGAGGGGGGGAAATGATGGGTTTCTTTCTTCCGTTCCCTTGAGGACTGAGCAACAAGGAAAAGAGTAGAAAGAGACCAGGGATGGATGTCAAAACTACAATACCGAGCTGAAAAACCAAAAGCTTTTGCCAAGCTTCAAGGGATGAATCTGAAAGCTCTGCCAATATCTGTAGGGGAGAAGGAGAGAGGGAGAGAGAGGGTAATGCTGAAGCTGAAGGTGGTGAGTCGTGATTGGAGGGGATGTGATACTGCACTTTGCGGACCGGTTTCATGGATCCACCCGGGAACCGGACCGGACCGCCGGTCCGATTCCCGGGTAGGATCCATGCAATAAACGGGTGGATCCCTATTCCAATTTTTCTAACCGATCTTTAGCGGACGATTCCCGGTTCTAGGTCGGGAATCGCCCGCCCGAACCATGCACACCCCTAGTATAAAGTAGCCTTCCTGACAACAAATAAAGTATATTGCTAGAAATCTCTATCAATGGGCTTCTCGGCTCTCGCCAGCAATCATTGAAAAAGAAAAGAAGGGAAAGAGAAGAAACGGAAAAAGAAAAGAAAAATTAATAAAAAGTTTGAAAAAATTTTTAAAAAATTAAAAATTAACGTCACCCGACACCTATATCAGTAATTTTCCAACCAAAATTAGCCAAATAAATTCAATTAACAAAACATGAAAAGATTTAAAACTCAATTAGCACAATCAAAATGTTTAAAATTGAATTAGCAAAAATACAATAGATTCCTTTACTAGCTACATGGATTGAAAATCAATTATTTAATCAGTTAATTGGATATTTCTAGGTTAAATTCTTTAATTTTCCGAAGTCCAAGAGTGATTGGATTCCCGAGTAATTGAACATAGGGATGTGTACTTCGTGTTGACATCCTAACGTTAAAGGAGGCTATGGGGTACTTTCTCGGGAATAAGGAACTTTAAGTCTTTTAACTGATCTGAGCATTGAGTTGGAAACTGATACAAGCCGATGGCTTGCCCGAGAAGAAAGCAAGAATTATATTGGCCCATCTAAAAAAGGCATCAAAGTAGTCCATTCTCCTCGTGAACATAACCCATATGCAAATCTAAAAATTGAAATTCGAGTACCGTGTTAATTATAATTATATATAATAAATTATATATTACCTGAAAAATAAATTGAAATTCGAGTACCGTGTTAAAGCTTGTTTTAAGGGAAATTCATATAATGTGTTTAGATTCTTGGGCATTTGTCAAATTATATCATTAGTCGTCCTGGTTCCATCTTCCTCCTAGGTTGCTCGTAAAGAGGCCAGGCCCTTCACATGGCCCATTTCTAAAGATGGACAAAGCCCACACTCCATCTTCTATCTTCTCACTAATTACTCTTTTGCTTCTCCAAATGGGCAAAATTTTAATCCATCCAATGGAAATTAAATTCTGACCCCAAAAAAAAAATGGAAATTAAATATTTTCTCCACCCAATTTAATATCTTCAGTATATCTCGGATTACTGGGTCATATTTTCTCTTTCTTTTTAGTTATATCTATGATTTCATCAAATTATAGATTCATTATTTGTGAGAGCTCTTACCAACTTTGTTTTTCACTTGTTAACAAAATCTTAATCAATATAACATGAACCCGAAAATCCAAGTCCAGGAGTTCCAACCGACTTGGACAAAGCTCTCCAAAAGGAAAATTTAAGTGGTGAGATTTTTTTATTCCAATAAGTTATGTGGTTTATTTATACGCATTTCTTCTAGATTTTTCTCCTCTTCACGAGGGAGACTCGAATGTGTCGCACTTTAGGTGAAATTTGAAGCATTAAAAACTTATCACACTACTATTATTAACATTACCACATTCATTACACAGTTTCATTGTCCAAAGGGCTTCGCTTTTGCAAACCCCCGCTTTTTCCAATTATATCCCCTCAATGCATAAGAGATTGTATCAACCTTATGACTTCTGTGATGCAGAAGTGTCATGGGGTGATTCTTTCGATCGCGATTTGTGCAACACTTAAATCTCAAATCACTTTGCTTGGCCTCAGTAAGCCTTGCTCTCACTCTTACTCTCTCACTCAAGGAAGGGATTTCTTAGAGAGATAAAGTAGAGAGAGAAACTCTTGAGAATACTATACTGCTCAATGGATGATCCAAGTGAGGGGGAGGGTTCCCCTGTTTATAAAAGAGTCTCTCTATTTACAATCATTGATTGACTATGTGAACTAATGGTTGCCTAATTGATCCGATGGTAAAGATCGACGGAATCTAATAATGGTGGATATTGACTCTTGTCACATTTAATCCAATGGTGGAGATTGCGTCGATCCAATCGTTCAGGGTATCAATCATTGCCAAACAAAGGGATCAATGATGTGACAATCCTTTGGATTGATGACCTGGCAAACTTTGGTCCATGAGAGAGAGACTAGATAGGCGGTTGTTTAGGAAATTTTCTTTTCTTCTCTTGCCTTATATTTGTTCTTTACACATACTTCCCTTGCATTTAAGATATGGATTTTGCTAATATAACAATCTTTGGATATTGTGAAAATAGCAATTTGTTGTAAGTCATAAATTCTTGAAAGAGTGGGCCTCATAATAATTTATAATTTATAATAATTTAATTTTTTATGATTCAGAATAAATTATTACTATTATAATAGATTAAAGATTATTATGTAATCATTTCTCTTGAGATACAATTCTCTTGCTGGTCTTTGCGATTTCATTACTACACCATTATCCTCTGTGGTCGACATTTTTTAATCACAAAAAAGAAAAAGAAAAAGAAAAAGTCTTGCATGCTCGGCCAATCATATCTCAAACTTTACACACCCCCACGCGGAAGTCCGTACTTTGACTATGATGATGATCCCATTGTCGTGGGCTGGATCCATCATATCTGGTCGCAGGTCAACTGAACACTACAGTACCCGAAGGATAGAATCCCGGGAACATCTAAGGTCCGTTTGGTAACCGACCAAATAGTAAAAATTTTATTTTTCTATTCACGGAAATAGTTTTGAAACAGAATCATATTTGGTAAAAATTTTGATCCCAAGAATAAATTTCTATTTTTTTATTTCTGAAAATAGATTTGGAATGGAATTAAGAATAAAAAAAAATTAATTCATGTTCCCTGAAACAATTCTAAAATAAAGCCCATATTTTCTCTTTTTATTATTTTTTTCTTGTTCTTCTTCCCTTTTATTCTTCTTCATCTACCACCGCCGCCGCGCTTGCCGTCCGCCGCCCACCGCGCCGCTCGCGAACCGGTTCGGCAAGCTCGCCTCGACCAAGGCGAGGTCCAACGAGCCTCACCGGCCCTAGCCTCGCCGGATCGGTGGGCGGGCCTCGACCAGCCCCGATGAGGCTCCTCGGCCACCGGTGAGGGCCGGCGACACTTCAGTAAGGTCGCCGACCACTTGAAGAAGAAAAATAGGAGAAAGAAAGGGAAAAAAGAAAAGAAGAAAAAAAAAAAAAAAAGGAAAAAAAGTAATAAAATTATTCAAAAATTAAAATAAAATGATTTATAGTAGAAATTTTGAACACGATATCAAACGCAATTTATTTCAAAAATTGAAATTTTGGACGATTCTACCAAACGGCTTAAAATGCGTAGAAATCATTCTCAGGAACAGAATAAAAAAGAATAATTTTTTATAAAAATTATTCCCGAGAACATAAGCGTTACCAAACCATCCTAAACATCCGCAGCGAGTGAGCAGTCCAAAAGTTACGTGTCCGCAGTGCAGTCCATCCGCCATTCCCACAAAGCCAAGTTGAAGTCGCCACCTTCTGAGCGTGGTGGAGTTACGAGTCCAAGTTGAGTAACGCGTCCGATCCACCCTCGTCAGACGCCGAGTTCGTCGTGCGGTCCGTGTTGCATGTCATGGGTCGCAACGCAATCCGCCCGAAGTCACTAAGGTCTATAAAGCAGAAAAAAAGGTCGTTCGGGCAACCGCATTTTCTTCTTCTGCGAGCAAAGCGCAGATTCCACAGTCGATCCAGTCCCGCTTTTGACTATTTTTGGTGTTAGCCGTGTGCGACGTGAGGATGGGGATAAGAAGACACCGAGGTCAACCCGCTCGAGTCCGAATCGATATGGTAAGATACTAAGAGCAAAGTCCACTTTTTTAAAACGATTCAAAGGCAGGTCAACTCTTTAGGTATGACGATTCTGCTGCTGGTTAGGTCAAAAACAAGTTGTTGTGAATAATTTAAGCTTTGCCCTGGAAACCCTTTTGAACGTTCAGCAGGTTTGCAACCATGTCAAAGCGCCCGCGACATGCACACGCATTAGCTTATTGACTGCGAGCCAGAGCATACACATTGAATGCTAAGATTACGCATTGAATTTCTGGTAGTAGATCCATAATCAAAAAAGTGTTTGTGATTATTCCAGAATTGAAATAAAGACCTTGAATCACATTATGATCTTGTGTAGAAAATCTCGGCTCGGGGTTTCATCTCTAGAGCGAAGATAGAAAAAAAGAACACAACACGCGTGCTCGCACCATCACGTTGCAACAATTCCAATATAAATTAAGCACGGTTAGCATAACTGTTTTTGAGCTACTGTGAGAATAATTGTATACTGTGAATTACGAATTCTCGAAATAGTGGACCCCCAATAATTTCTAATTATTTAGTATTTACTTTTTTGCTCCTCAGGATAGATTGTTATTGTCGAGAGCTCGAGAAGTCGTGAAGAACTTTTATGTTTACTCGGCGAGGGAGAAGGGAAATGAACGAAAGCGTCGTGGTCAAATCCACAACCCAATCACTATCGGTACCGATCTCAACGCGTCGCTCCTTCAAAGTTTGCCGATCTTTATTCTATGTTGGATCAATCATGATGTTTCGTGGATCCTCGACGGACACCATTTGGCGAGTCAACGTGGACCTCGTATCGTCACGTATGACGCAGAAAAAATGGTGCGTGGGGCGGTTCGCTTTGGCATTTTATAGAGCAGAGAGAGAGAGAGAGAGAGAGAGATGAGCAGTTGGAGGAAAAGGCAGGAAAGCAAGTTTTATATTTTTAATGACTTCGAGCAGCTATGGGAAAGTGATGGTATGCAATATCACATTCCTTAAAGTTGGTCGCGTTTGACACTTCCTAACTTAATTTATTTATTCAAAAGTTTGGCTCGTGTAATTTAATTGTCTATGTCCATGCTTCTTCTAACTAGATTCGGAGGTTGATAGGGCGAGTTTCTTTAGTGCTTATTTCTAGTTCGAATATTCTCATCCGTAGGGTATCGGACATGGGTTCGTTCACGAGGCGGCGGGCGACTAAAAGTGAATTTTATCTATTTTGTAATTTGACTCAATAGCCTTTCATTTTCGTTAGATAGAAACATGTGCTAAACAATCAATATATCACCAAATTTCAAAGTTTTGTGCCTATACATCAACTCCCCACGTAATAAAACACAAGAAAAAGATTAATGATAAATCCAAATTAACTCAAAAGGCGAAGTGCCGTCATATCAATAGAAATCAAGAAATCGTTTTCATTTTTCCGCAATGCAACAATTTTATCTCGCACACTCTTAATTTCCGGCTTCCAAAAAAAGACATTTTGAATTCAAACTTCTCTCTCGTCAAACTTGTTCCAAAAAGGTTAAAAGTAATAATAAAAAAAATCGCTTACGTTTTCTCTCTTCTTTTTTTTTCCTTCTTTAGCATGTTCAATTTTCATTGGCCACATTCTTGACTGTGGAACAGATGACGTGATTGGCCGAAAAAGTCCAAGCGATGTATGATGCACGGGGGGGAGATTTCGGAATGGGATTTGATAAGATCCCGCCGTGTCATTTCTCGAACGTGCGCCGCCTTCCTTGTACTCATTTTGAGTCGACCGGTCTGCTTTCACCGGTCCACACGCGCCTTCGCTTTTTGCCATAATTGTTTTATTAAAGGTCGCTCTCTTTGTCGAATTTTAACAAGATTTTCATTGTTTTGTATTACTTTCCATGTTTATTTTCCCTGTCATGTACGATTTTAGTTAACGTATTCTTTTTCCCATTTTCTAAATTATTTTTAATTTTTATAACAAATTGCGATTAGAAGAACTAGGATACATGGCTCGAGAGTGAGTTATGCACAAAAAGACTACTCAGATAATAAGAGTTTACTTGAGAAATGCTTGAGAAAAGAAATGATCGATCATTTTGAAAAAGAAATAAAATTACAAATAATTGAATATGATTATTATTGATCGGTAAAAACGTCACACTAGTTATTATTTCCTTTTAAGAGTCAAGGAGACTGTTTCCTTTCATATATTTTTTTCTAAATTTATTTACTAATCGTTTGTAACATCAATTAACCCCTTTAGATATACATAATGAACAACCAACTTTTGTCTTTTGACCTTTTTTTTTCAAAGAGATCTTTTCCTTTGTTTATTTAATTTGGGCTTATCTTTTTTCAATTGAATATTCTATTTAGTTTTATTAAAGTGCTACGCTTTTCAAATTCTAACAAAATTTCACTGCTCAATATTAAGAATTTCAGTTAATTTAGTTTTCTCCCGTTTTTTTATATTTTTCATTTCTTAAGGGTAAAAGAAAAGAATTTCCTCGAAAAAATAAGATCAAACCTGTACTCCCGCTCAGCAAAGTCACACGCATTGCATATGCTAACGAGAGATGATGGGAGTTCGAAATTGGAAGGTGAACGAGTACTTACTTGAAAGTTCAATATCTACAGTATATAAAGGGGGCCAAAAACGCATTAAATGAAACGGCGGAGGCACTCCACGCGCCGGGAGAGAGGCTGGGGGAGGAGCTCCGCGGCCATCGTGGTTCGCCAACGCCGAGCACGAGGGAACATTAAAAACTCTCCCCAACCCGGAGGAATTCCAACGTGCTCGTACCGGCCCTACCGCGTTTCGCCATGTCAGCATCCTCCCGACCGCTCCAGTGTCGTCCCCTCCCTCCCACGAGCTCCCGAGCGAGCCATCGAAGACCAATCAACACGCTTTGGCAACCGCGCACGCTCCCATGGTCAACTATATAAACCCCCTCCCCGGCAGCCGCCAATCATCAAAGGCCAATCATCCGATTTCGCTGCGCTCTCGTCCTGGTAGAGATCGAGGAATCCGTTCCATCGCTCGAGGAGCCTCTCGTTTTTTTGGGGGATGGATGAGGGCGCCGGATTCTCGGGGGGCAGCGCGGATGCCGGCGGCTCCCGGTACAAGGGCGTGAGGCTGCGGAAGTGGGGGAAGTGGGTGTCGGAGATCCGGCTCCCGAACAGCCGGGAGCGGATATGGCTCGGGTCCTACGACTCCCCCGAGAAGGCGGCGAGGGCCTTCGACGCGGCGCTCTACTGCCTCCGGGGCCGGCAGGCGCAGTTCAACTTCCCCGACAGCCCGCCCGACATCGCGGGCGCCCAGGGCCTCACCCCCCAGGAGATCCGGGCTGTCGCCGCCCGGTTCGCCCACCAGGGGTCCGAGGGCTCGGGGCGGAGCAGAAGGAACGACGACGGGCACGGACACGGCGCATCATCATCGGCGGCTCGAGAAGGAGGCGACAATGGGAATAGCAACGACGGTGGGGGCAGCGACATGGACTGGTCGTTCTTGAATGCACTGGACGATGACTGCACTGGCTCCGGATTCGGGCTTTATGACGGACTGGATTACGTGGGTGGCTCTCAGCTGGCGCCTCCGCCAGAAGCATCATCGACGACAAATAATGCAGACGACGAAAATGGTGGTGGCAATGGTTTTTATTGTCACCAACTCTGGAACTTCTGAAAACCTTTTTCCGTTCG